>JAKSZP010005771.1:0-65557 GCA_022478985.1 Massospora cicadina | reverse complement strand
TTACTAAAAATTAAGAAGCTTATTTAAGCTATTGCCTAATAAGATTGATGATCTAGATTTCATTTATATTTCTTGACCATACAATTTATAGAATTAAGTATCTATATAAAAATTCTCTTAATAGAATTTAATTTAGAGAATAAAAAGGCTGGGCCCTTTAGCTTGCTCAGGAAAATTTTGCCAGATTATACCTTTGCATGAGATGATTAACTTGATAAAATTAGCCAAAGTCTACCAACTGCTTGCAAAAACCAGATAAACTATTTAATCAACCAGATATCAAACTACTCAGCAATAACAATATACCAATTACCATTGAGAACATATAAAATTTCACCTCTTACATATAAAACATTTTATTTTACTATGAAATAAAAAAAGATAATGGAAAATTGTATTGTCATCATACCTTAGTAACTGTGTAAAATTTCATCAATGGGTTATTCCAGGAAGTGTGTTAAATGAAGGATTTAAAATTTCAACTCAAACAGAACTTTGAGTAAAATAAAAGCAAGTAATCAAGGAATAAATCTAATTAAAAATTCACTCACATTGTGTATTATATATTAGAATTTATAGTGACAGAATTTATAAATTAGCAAGTTTTTAATTATGAAGTACATATGTATGTTTTACATATGCTCTATATATTTCTATCACTCTCATTATTGCTAAGAGCACCCTACCTATCTTTACTATGGAGCTACTAATACAAAGTACTCTATAATAGAGAATTAAATGTTGAAATTTATTTTATCACTTACAAATTTCTATATAAATCATTGACATTTATATGTCTTATGGCTTGGAATAAGTTCAAAATTTGGTCTATGAGATGCTGTAATGGTGTGACAAACCTAAAGTATTGTAGGTGACCATTATTAAATTTTAGTTTGTAATCAAACCAATAAATAAACTAAATACATAAATTTTTTGAAGTATAGTAGTTGGCTTTCGTTAAGTTTGGATTTTAATCAATACAATCAAGTCAGCTAAATAGATAGATTAAATTAAGTATTGTAGATGGCCATTAGTAAGGCTATTATGTAATCAACCCAGTCAAATAAGCTAGATACATAAACTAAATTAATATCTGTAGATGACCATTGTTAATTTTAGTATACTGATGGATTAATCAAATAAATTTTAAAATAGAGAAATAAAATGTTGTATATGGCTATTGTTGATTTTAGTATGTGATTAGCCAATAAAATCAACTTAATAAATTGTTTAATTTTGGTTTATTTGGTTAAGAGGAATTATAATATATATATAATCATACTAAAGATAAAAGAATCTAATCAATGTGTCAAAAAATTGACTTTGGGTCTGCTAGTTGGCAGGCTAACCAGTATGAAGACTGGTCAGCACTTGCCATTTACCTTAGGCGTCAGGGCTAGCAGCGCTGGCTAACCCCTTGGCATGTCACCTGTGCCATTTTGGGGATCCCCTTTAACCTAAATTACAACCAACGAAATAAATAATAAACTTATAACAAAAGTTAGAATAGGCAAAGGGAGATATTTATTGAGAAGAAAGCGCCAGGTATTTATACTATTTACAAAAGGGCTACTGCACCCATTGCTGAACTATTGGCTCTTCCACTGGTTCTTCCAGCCAACCACTTCTCTTCTTCTTACACTGCTTCTTCTACTCTATTCTCTTCCCTAGCGTCAACCCTCTCGCTCCATCCTTCCCAATGTCCAAATTAGTTTTGGTTCATCCTTGGCCTTAAGTCACCGGTGAACCATATAAATAATTAATCCAAATAAACATCAAATTTGTATTCAATCTTTTAGTTGATATAATTGCACCAGAAACTACTTCAGTTCCTCACTTTAACTCAAGATATCCCAGAATCTCAATGACATATATTCTCATCTTATCTTGATAATAAATTAGGCACTGGAAACAACCTCAGCCACCTCAACTCATAATTGTTGGATCCGCCAACATTGGGTAATCAGTACAGGCAGCGAACATCTGAAGTGATACATCAGCTTTCCACCAGAAATCCCACAATGGACCACAAATGGATGTTGGCGTCAACTACTGATCCTGGTGATGGATTAAATCATCCTCAGCTATTAGTCGCCAGTGATCCTTCTACTAATTTGAGGCCACTGATTGGCCCCATTCAAACCTAAATACCAAACTTGGTGGAATACTAATTTTGGCTTAACCCAAATTGGGGAGCAACTAACAAGCAATTGAACTAAATACCATGAAATTCAGTCAATAAACCTGTAAAAATTTACTCCATTGGGTTGATTATCAGAGGTCAACCCTAGTAATCTTTCTACTGCACAGGTTTGATTTCCTCGTGCACCTCATGTTGTAAGAATATATATATAATCCAATAATAGTATGATGACTATTATTCATAGTTGAGTTAGAATTATTTTTAGGCCCAACGCTTTGGCCTGTATTTCCAATTAATACTGGATATCGTACTCATAGGGATTCATTCCCTGTAATCCTGTCCACTCAATCTTTGTTAGGATCCTCTGATGGCAGTCTCCTTCGGCCCAACACACAGTCAGCAGCAATCCCTTAGCCATGGTTCCCTTCATCTCTAGATCCCCGCTCAGATCTCTACTCTTCTATGAGAATCTACCAATTATTTGCCTTCTGCAATAATATCCTTGAGATGGAATCTTCACGCTAGATGCTGATAGTCTTACTATTACCAAATCTACAATAAAACTAATAATGTTCTAAAGTAGTGATGTATATGTTTTTATCTATAATAATGTCTATATTAAAGTCTATAATAATGTCTATCTTTTATTAGAGTGAATCCTAGGGAATTTATAGGGGATTCAGCTGTCTAACCCTTGGTCAACACCTCATTTAATGAAATGGCAGCCGTTGCCATTGAATCACCCTTCCTCATCTCAGCAGCGATGGTCTTCCCCATGCTGACTAGGATTCTGACGTTGGACATTCTTGAGACCTCAAACAGAAAGAGTCAAAAATGTGTCCCTAACGTTTTCCTCTCTATCCAAGTGAATCAACCATAATTGGTTAGTGACCTTTTTAGATAATGGGACTTCTTACCCTATATGGCAGGTCACTTCACCAACCAATCAATTTGCTAGTTACAGGCAGCATCACTCGCCTCACAACTCATTAAACATTCCCAATCAGTCAGTGATGAAACCTGAACAATCCCAATTCGTGCACCTGATAGTTAATCACTATCAGATGCCCTTATTTTGTTGACCGCTCTGCCCAATAAGATATTAGGTATTCATCCAGATCGATCTCCAATGGATACAACCAGACCAATATCCTAAGATCCCCTGAACGTAGTTCCTCTGAAATCTGGGTCAACTTCCAATTCACTTCGCTTTAGGGAATTTTTCCCCTATCAATACCAGGTAATCTAGCAGGCTGGGAATATGAGCAAAAATACCCAACACATCCCCCCTCTTGTCTAAATTTCCAGCAAAAAAAGGACTGGGCATGGAAACACCACTTCAGACACCTGGTCAAATACTTCATTGGTTCAAGCGGAGTACACTCATCAATACTCAACGCTGCTCGGGACAACCTTCAGCATATGACATTCCTCCTCTTCCTCTTCGCTACCGCCTACTCAGAGCGCGGTCCCCACAACCTCTTGTCATGCTAGGCTGATCGATTTACTTGTGATGATATTTTTCCCAGGATCCAGTTTTCCCCCATCAGGGTATATGACCCGCTGTCATATTCAGGTTTCTCAGTCCGACGTCCTCAAATTCCTGATTCTCTCCTCATCAGAAGCTCTTGCCATCGATGTTTGTTTTGTGGCTTGATTAAGAATACACATTTATGTTTGCCTTCATTATTTTGCTCATAACCTCTTGACTGTAAGACATTCTTTCCCTGGAAAGCTTATTTCATTAATTTTATGTAACTAATTTCCTGAAATTAGAGCCTAATGGAGTGTATGGTGCATAATGTCAACTTCTATATCAGTCCAACATCCCCCCTCTAGTCCTGCTCATATGTCGAACTCAGAATCTTGTTATCAGCAACTTCTGAACAGTCTGTCAGATTCAGACCTCCGCCTCTTCCAGTGGATGAGTCAGGATGCTCAGCGGAACCTCTTCTATGGTCCTTCCAGGACTCATACACCTAGTTTGGTGCAAGGGGCTAGTCCTTCCATTGAGTTACCAGAAATGGTATCTAATCCCACCAAAACCAGGCGTGCCATCATTTCAAATAACTCTTGGCTGACTCTTCCCTTACAGTCAATCCCCAAGTTGGACTTTTAAACCATTCTGGATTTGGCTCCTTTCACTGAGGTTCCAAACATCATCATCAATTCTCCAGAGGTTATGCTGACTGCTTTAGATCATTCATTCTTGACCAGGTTGGATTTGCTCCCCAAGTTCCTCTTCTGACTTGGTCAATTTTACCAACCCGCAGTGCTGGTCTCTGAGCTTTCAATTGGGAACAGCATTCATTCTAAGCTCCCCTATGCTGAACTTCAAGCACAAGTCACTGAGGCATTGTCATTAGCGCTGAATCCCTCAGACCTGGACAATCTTCTGGATCAGGATACTGCCACTTATGCTCTCCGCTTTGCAAGCCAAGTTCTTCAAAGTTGGTTGACGAAGCTTCCAGCCTTGCCTGACTTTCATTGGTCATTCAGCTTCAGCTTCTGCAAAGCCCATAGTCATTGTTTACAGGATGCAATCTGTTCTTTGCATGACTACCTCTTCTCTGGAGCTTCCCATTGCTATCTTCCGTTGATGACACTAATTGGGGGTATGATTCAACAACCTCCCTCGAGTTTTTTTCTTTGCTGCCAGCTCACATGTCCAGTGTTCTTGATGAGGCCCGTTGGCAGGTACTCAAGACAAATCTTCTGAAGCAGGTGCCTTATTGGAATTACTTTGGGTTATTCACCAATTGTCTCTTCCTTTATTGCTGTTTTCCACCCTGCACCAGGGTTTCACAATTGGCATCTTCTGACATATCCATTTCCCTTCCCCTAGTCGCGTTCTCTCAGGGCTCAGCATCAGATCAACAAATGTGGTTTCGAGTAGGACTCACCCTTGCAAGTGTCCAATTGCATATCAATTTTGACAGTCTATTCCTTCCTACTGCGATCCATCCTCCCTCCCCCAAGAGGCGACATAGGCGGAATCATCCCCACACTGAGGATAATCAATAAAAAATAAAAATTTATAAATATATCAGCTCTTTTTTTCCAATATCTTTTTATTGACTTTTTTATTTTTATAAGACTTGACCTTGTTTCAGTTCAGAGGTCCATCTTTTCCCAAACTGGATCCTGGGCACTTAAACCTACCAGTTTTCTATGGTTCAGCAGTCCTTTTTTCAGACTTAACCATCTAGATTGGTTCAGAGGTCCTTTTTTTGGACTTGACCTAATCATTAGGACATGACCAACTTAATGGTTCATCAGTCCTTCAGAAACTCTTTATTTTATTTTTTTCTTTGATCCACTGCTTTAAATAATTAGCGTGGACTCGATTTACTACTCTTCCATCCAGGAGATTCTTGATTGAATAAGCATTGGTCGCCATCTTGGCAATTTTCTTGAATGGACCCAACCATAATGCATCCAACTTGTTTCTTTGTCCAGAACCATGCGTATCATAATAGGCGACTCTTTCTCCTATTTGATATTCTTCTAATGGCGGTCAGTTCTTATCATCTGTCAATTTTGCTCATATCCTTTTCTTTAAGGTAGTATCAAATGCTTGCGATTGCATATTGATCAGGATACTCGTCAGTCAGTTCAGGTATTGTTTGGTACTCATCCCCAATGTAGGTTCTACTACCAAATATAATATCAGCTGTAACGCGGCCTTCCCCCCATAAAGTAATTCAAATGGCATCTTTCCTGTTGCCATATGATGACTGATGTTGTAGGCGAACGTCACTGAATTCAGATATGTTCCCCACGTGGAAGTTCTCCGTGACTAGATTCCTCAGCGTCGCAGCCAGCATCCCATTGACCCGTTCTAACGGTCCGTTAATCTCTGTATGGTATGGTACTTACATGACTCCTCAGGTCCCCATTATTTTGTTTAGCCTCAGGATCACATGGGATGTAGAGTTGGTCCCATTATCACTCAGTATAACTTGTGGACACCCATTCTGGTATACTACTTGATCCAGGATGAATCTCGCAGTACTGGTAGCATCAACTCGGGTTAATGCTTTCATTTTGACCCATCTATCAGATTATTGATGGCTACTATGATGTATTTCACTCCTCCTGTACTCATCACCAACGGTCCCATCATGTCAATAGACACCGTGTGCCATGCAAATCCAGGTCAGAATAGTCAGTATCCAGTTGATTTATTGTGTGGTTTATGCATTTGGCATTCCACGCAACAAGCCAGATGGTCCACGACATCATAATTAATTGAAACCCAGTAATAATACTGGCAAATTTGGTTGGTCATTTTTCTCAGGCCTCTATGCCCAACAACCTTATGAGCAGCTTGAACGATTGCTGCTCTCTCCAACAGTTTCAGGAATAATAGCCATTTCCTGTTTATCATCTTGAATACTTGTCCATCCATGATCTCGGTTATTTCCATCACTTTTTGAAGTACACCTTAGATTTCTCGAGGCTTATCCTCAATCATTCCTTCGACCATTCTCTTTTCAGCTCATCCGCCTGCGGATATACCAACTGGACCATTAATAACTGCAATAAGTCATCCGCGTTCTGGTGAGAAGCCCTCACTTGGTGGATTATCTCATAATCATAAGCCTGAACCTTAAGTGCCCATCGGGCCAGTCATCCTTCAGGTTCCTGCAGATTGTGCAACCAATGCAACAAAGAGTGGTCCATCACCACCTTAAAGTGCATTCCATGGACATACACCTAAAAATGTTTACAGGAGTAAATGACTGCAAGGCATTCACACTCAGTTACGGTGTAATTCCTCTCCGCGGCAGAGAGTGTCCAGCTCACATATGCCACTAAATGTTCATCCCCAAGTTCATCTACTTGGCTCAGTACAGCGCCAATCGCCATCAATGAAGCATCAGTTTGAATGATAAGCTCCCAATCAAAATTCAGATATTTTAGAATCGGCAAATTTATCAGGTACCAGTGTAATTCATCAAAAGAGTCGTGGGCCTCTTCATTCCATATGTATCCTTTTTTTGGATCCTTTAATAAATGAAATAAAGGCTCAGATATTTGGGCAAAGTCCAAAATAAATCTTCTATAGTATCCAACCATCCCAAGGAATACTTGAATGTCTCAGACACTCTTTGGCACAGCCATCTGTTCAATAGCTGCTATCTTCTAGGGTTGCAGCTGCAATCCATTTGCGTTGATCACAAATCCCAGGTATTCAAGCTCTTTCTTGAAGAGGTGGCACTTCCGTGGCTTGTCTTCAGGTTAGCCATGGACAGTCTCTTAAACACTTCCTCCAAGTGCTGAAGGTGATCAGTAAACGTTCTTTTGAACACATTGATATCATCCAGATATACCAGGATGCACGATAACTTCAGGTCACTTAATATCGCGTCCATGGCCCTCTGGAACATTGTGGGCGCATTACAAAGACCCTGGGGCATCCTAGTCGGCTGGTATAACCCCTGTGTGGTGATAATCGCACATTTTTCCTTGTCTTCTGCTGGAAAGTCGATCTGTCAGTATCCTAAGATTAGGTCCATTGTGGAGAAATACTTCACTTCTCCTAATTGGTCTAGCGCATCATCAATCCTCGGTAAGGGATATGAATCCTTCTTCGTTTTTTATTCAGCTTCCAATAGTCAATCAATATCCAGTTCAATCCATCTTTCTTCTTTACAATCAAAATCAGGCTTGCCCAGGGACTTGATGATGGAACTAGAAGCCCATGCTTTACTAGTTTGCTGATCTATCTTCCACTACTGCTTTGGTGGCTTTTGATCTTCAAATTAGTCTCATTATTATCATTAAATTTTCTCCGGTGTCAACTTTGTGAATTACGCCTTGCGCGCATCCCAAATCGTGATCATCCTGAGCAAATATTTCCAGATATCTCTCAAATAATTTGAGCACCTCCTCCTTCTGCCCTTCCGGCAGATCTGTGAGCTGATCTCAATTAACTAATAAATTGATGCTTTTGGCTGCTCCAGCTGGTAATCTCAGTTCCTTGAGAGACCCAAAATCATGGAATCGTCTCAATTATGCTGTTGGGATTAAATGAATAAACGCAATGATTTGATTTCTCTTAATCTTCTCCAGTTTTTCGCTTAAATTTGCCAAGAGAACTCATATTTCTCCATGGACTGGCATAATTATCCCAGGAGCCACCCAAGGCTCCACTCTGGACTTCTTCCAGGGGCTTCTGACTTCTCCATACAACAACTCTGGAATCTCTAGAGTCAACCTTGTGTCGACTATCATCTGTGATCTGGCCAATATGGTTTTCTCCTTCTTGATCCGCAAAGGAATTCCCCAGTTTTCTAGGATTTTGGCTGGCATCTCTCATTGCTTCCTACCAACTAATTGGTACTGAATTGGTACAATGCCATCATTGTATATCAAGTTGATGAAGTTATTTCTCCAGTTCAATGGAACTTAACTATTATTTTGATATACTAATGGTAATGTCTGACCCAGGATGGTCAACATATTATCCTCAAAGTTACATTTAACTCCATATTTCTGCAGAAACTCTGTTCCAATCAGGATATCATAGTTTTGGTTTTCCAAAACTATTGCTGGTGGATACCACCAATGACCCAAATTGTAGTGGCAGCGCACTATACGCTCCACAGGAAATGGTGGTGTTCAGCCCAGCTGTTCCATATTCCTTCTTGTGTTCCAAGTCCAGAGAGATCTTCATCTTCTTCACCAGCTTGGTCAACACAATGTTGATGGGCGCTCCGCTGTCAACTATCGCCCATACCCTTACTCAATTCACCTGAATATCTATATATGTACACTCAGAGTATTGTAATAGGGTATTTACTGAGTGAATTGCAGCGTTATTAGCTGAATCTAGGGTATTAATGATCTGCGCCAATAATTCAGGAAATGATTTCTTAATCATGCCAAGGGGAATTGACAGGTTGGCCTCATCTAAGCAAACATCAGTTAACTCATCAGGATTCTTGGCGGTCCAAATCTTCTCTGCCAGTTGTCAGGTGTACAACCGGGCAACCTCCTAAACTATCTTGGGGTCAATTTTCTTTCGACCCCAGCTCTGGTCACAGCGTTTATGTCCATGTTGACCACTTGATATATTTGATCCTGCTCATCATCCACAAACAGATCATTAATATCTATTTCTTCATTCATAATATTGGGAGGAACAGGTTTCTCCGCCACTCTAGACTGTTCATTGTCTAGATAATAAAACCTTTTCCCAAATCCTTGGCTACTGCTGTCTCTTTAGCCTGGACCACATTAACTTGATCCTTCAGCTTTTTGCAGTGTGCAGCAAAAATGTTTCCCGCCACACTGGAAGCAGACCTTTTCTTCCTTGTTTAACCATTTGAAATCCTTGGGCTTATCCCCAGGCACAGTTTGGTTAAAATTCTCCTTTGCTCCTTTGCCTCCCTTTGTGGGATTTGAAACTTCAGACCAGATTTGACTTGAAGCTTCTATTTGGAGCATCAAACGTTGCTCCCAAAATCTTTATATTGTCTACCATTTGCAAGGTAGTTATCTCAGTTGCAAATACAGTAGACATCATTTGATGCAAATTGCAATAGGGCTGAAGGGCCGCTTGCAAGGCGATTCTTGCATCAAAAGTCATCTAACACCTTCACTCCATCCAGGATCTGAAATTCCTGGTATAATCGATCTGTGAAGCTTGCAAGAGACTCATCTTTACGGAATTGAATTCCCATAAAGTCTTGCTTGCATTTTGACATGCAGGTTGGACTGCCAAATTCCTTCATTTTTGCCACTTTAGCCTCAGCATAAGACCAGCTGTCCCCCTCCAGGTGGGGTAACACCAGATTCTGGCAATCTGTGTTCAAGCAGTTCATGACTGTCAACGCCTTCTGATGATCCCCATATCCATTCATGGTCATGTCAAATAGTCAGAAAAACGCTGGGGCGTTATCCCAATGGAATGTGGGAAATTTAGGGTTGCTTTGAATTCCTCCATGTCATTTTGGGCCGATTCTCTCAGTTCAGCTACTTGGCTCACTTGCAGAGTGACATCAGGCATCATCTCTGAAATAGCATTGAATGCAGGCGGCATATTTCTTGGGGTATTCATCTTCCCAAGTATCATTTGAAGACTTCCTTCTTCAGCATCATTGGCCACATCAGACTCACTTGCACTTCTGTGTGCTTTCAATTTCTCTATTTCTTTCATTAACTTCTCAATGTCCAAACCAAATTTTCTTAAATGAACGCGATCTGCTTCACGTTCCATTTTCAGAAATAAGACCTCTCAGATGAGTCTCCTTCTTTCCTCTTTAACAAGTTCACTTTGCCAAGTAACTCATTCCTGAAGTTGGCGACGTTATCAACTACTTCCTCCACCTTGGTTACTCATTCTTCTAAGGCCACAAACTCCCGGTGGTCCACAGAGTTTAAGGCGTTCTGGTTCACTGTGGCGATATCAGTCCACAACTTATGCACATCTCTTCTTTGTATGACATTCTTGATAAATTCTTCTACTCTACTACCTCTGTAGTGAGCACCAACTTGTAGAAATTTACTCCATTGGGTTGATTATCAGAGGTCAACCCTAGTAATCTTTCTACTGCACAGGTTCAATTTCCTCATGCACCTCACATTGTAAGAATATATATATATATAATCTGATAATAGTATGACGACTATTATCCATAGTTGAGTTAAAATTATTTTCAGGCCCAACGCTTCAGCCTGTATTTCCGATTAATACTTGATATCATACTCATAGGGATTCGTTCCCTGTAATCCTGTCCGCTCAATCTTTGTTAAGATCCTCTGATGGCAGTCTCCTTCGGCCCAACACACAGTCAGCAGCAATCCCTTAGCCATGGTTCCCTTCATCTCTAGATCTTCGCTCAGATATCTACTCTTCTCTGAGAGTCTACCAATTATTGCCTTCTGCAATAATATCCTTGATATGGAATCTTCACGCTAGATGCTGATAGTCTAACTATTACTGAATCTACAATAAAACTATTAATGTTCTAAAGTAGTAATATATATAATTGTATGTATATTAATGTGTGCCTTTTATTATAGTGAATCCTAGGGAATTTATAGGGATTTGGCTGTCTAACCCTTGGTTGACACCTCTTTAATGAAACAGCAGCCGTTGCCATTAAATCACCCTTCCTCATCTCAGCAGTGATGGTCTTCCCCATCATGGCTAGGATTCTGACATTGAACATCCTTGAGACCTCAAACAGAATGAGTCAGAAATGTGTTTCTAACGTTTTCCTCTCAATCCAAGTGAACCAACCATAATTGGCTAGCGACCTTCTTAGGTAATGGGATTTTTTTCCCATTATGGCAGGTCACTTCACCAACCAATTAATTTGCTAGTTGCAGGTGGCTTCACTCACCTCGCAACTCATCATACATTCCCAATAAGTCATTGATAAAACCCAACCAATCCCAATCAGTACACCTTATAGTTAATCACTATCAAATGCCCCTATTTCTTCAGCTGCTCCACCAGACGAGATATTAGGTATTCATCCGGATCAAACCCTGACAGATATGACCAGAAAAATATCCTAAAATCCCCTGAACGTAGTTCCTCCAAAATTCAGGTCAACCGATTTCCATTTCACTTCGCTTTAGGGAATTATTCCCAAGCAATACCAGGTAATATAGCAGGCTGGGAATATGGGCAAAAATCCCAACACCATCCTACAGCTGCAGGACCACATATACACCCGCACATTTCAAACGAATACTCCTAGCCATGAGAAGAGCAACGTGGCAGATCCACATATGTGACCAACCAGTCACCAAGGACACCCAAGGCTAACTCTCAGACAGGAAATCAATGACCAAATAGTCACAGATAATATAATATGCAGAAATCTGAGTACCATAGCTAGGATTGATTACCTGGACCATATGGATATACCATACAACCTGGAGACCCAAAGAAGAGTATGGAGATACAAACATCACCATTTACTATAACCCAGGATAAGAGCACATGTGTGGAGATGCATGAGGAGAGTATACGGCACAGAAGAACAGGCAATTGCCACTCACTCCTCATGTACAATATGTGGTCAGTATGAAAGCCTAGCCCACCATTTAGAACAATGCCCAACATTAGTGGCTTTAGGAAAGAGGTCATGCGCCTATTCTACCAAGAAAGTGGACAACCATTCAGCCTAGCAAAAACATTTCGCTATAAACATGGACTCTCCTATCCACCCATCCCTCTGGGCATTAATAGTAGCAATAGCACTATGGACAATCCACATGTTAGTACTGGAATTGGTTACAGGAACAACGCCTTCAATCCAAGAAGCCATTAATCGTTTCCACTACCATATATTGGAACATTTCTAAGCATGGTTGTTTGGACACATGACCAACATAACAGAAGGGCAATCAACACATGGTTCCCCATATGGTTCTTAAAGGTTGATTATTTCCTTCACACATACTGCTTTCAAGCATAAATGCAGCATAACCCCACTACCATCCCAAACTTGGTGATCCTGGAGACAACAGGAGGGTCCTTGAACCCTCTGGTTTGTCTTCTAATTTTCAAATCTCATTAGTTTATCCCTACTATATTGGATGTGCTTGTTCCCTGGTTGACCTTTGTTGGACATTCACCTTCTCAACTTAGGAGAAAGAATGTTGGAGGTATGAGTGCTCCAAAATCTGCTACCATTATTGGCCCATCTCCTGCCCAATCTTTGAATAATATTGGTGTTATCAATGATATGAGTACCAATGGCAAAAAGACCTTGGTGGATTCTCAGTGGAATCCTGACTATCGGAAAAATAAGGATTATAACCAAAATCATATAATAAGGTAAGAACTGATATAAGGAATTCTCCAAAATCTCACCTGAATTTGAGGTGTTTGTTACCACATTAATCTGACCACCTCTGAGGCGTGAAGATTTTACTCGATGATGATAGGGTAAAAATTAACAATATATTACCACATGAATCTGATTGCCTCTGAGGTGCGAAGATTTTACTCAACAATGATAGGGTAAACATTAACCAATCATTACACATGATTCTGACCACCACTAAGGTGGAAGAATTTTACTTGCTGATGATTGGATCTATTTTATCAAATTTGTTACCTCATAGGTCAGTTTTACCTCGAAAAATTTTATCTTTTATCTGATAGGCCGAAAGCCTATATTTCCTCATTTAGATGACTCAGCTTTGTATACTTTTGCCCCGAATACCCATGGTCTCAAAATCTGAACTAGTTTAAATAGGAAAAACTAGTATTAGGGAAAGGACCTTCTTTGGGTTTGCCCTGCTTAAACAATAAAAAACATAAAAAATTTAACAAAGTATATTTATTATTTTTATTATAAAGTAAAATTCTCACTTTTAACAAATAAATTTGTGACATCCATTGGTGGATCCCAAAAAATGGTGCTCACTACAGGGGTCAAATCCCCTGAATACTTCGACAAGTATTAAAAAAGCAATGGAGGCTGTAAACGTGAGCAGCTCTCCTGAATCCTTATTAGTTGCTCTCAAAAAGCAACTAGCTAGCTTTTTTTCCCATCTCAAAAAGCTAGAGCAACGGTTTACTGAACCTCTGAGAGTGAGGCCACCTATGCCTATCCTCTCTGCAAAACCTGCTTCTTTGGTGCAACGTAAAGTGGAGATCCCTATTGTGGGTTCTCTTTCAACTCAGCCAACAAGTGCGCGCCCTAAGGGGTATATCCTCCAGAACTACTGGGGTTGTGAAAATGCCGGTTAAAGCGAAGCTAAATACCCAACCCCTCATGGCTGTCTCCCCTACTACAATTGCAGCCTTGCCCATAGTTAGATATACTGCTGAGGCTGACTCTGAGGGGGGTTACAATGATTTTGGGTACTACTTATTGGGAGCTCCAACAGAAGTGGAGGTCCCTGATCGTCTAAACGCTGAAGGAGTAGATGAAACCACCATACCTGAGGATACTTACCTCCGCCAAGTTATAGGTTGTATGGAAACTATTGACACAGCCAGCAATGCTGATCAGCTTCTATCGAGTCTAATTCACCCTTTACAGTGAATGCATACCATGCAGTCTATTTTATAGACTCACCCTGAGACTGCACACAAATTAACCTCCACTTTTCATCTCAAGGAGATCTTAGCGCTGTCAGCCAACTTTGGAAGCATGCTTACCAAGGTTGAAGTAGTTTTTCACAAAGTCTGGGTGATGGCTATCCTGGATACAGGTTTTCCAGTGAATGCGATTTAATCTCAGCTGATGAAAAAGATTAAACTGATGTCTGACCTGGATTATGCCAAGGAGTTTGGAACTGTGGGCCTAAACAACATCTGCGCTCTTGGCGCTTACTCCTCTCTTCCCATATGCGTTGGAAAGCTTATCCTATTAGCCCCCAAAAAGCCTTAGATAATGACTCATATGATATGCTCATAGGTGCTCAGTTTATGATCGAATATGAAGGCATCATCAACATGAAGCAAGGGTTCCTATCTTTAATGAACTACGAAGTTCCATTAATATTGTCCAACAAAGAACCCATCAAGAATGACTACTCCTGCTTGGTTAAATACCCCTCTTCCGCTTTGTCTTTACATTATGTTACTTCTGGGCGCAACACTAAGAATTTGCCCAATTTAGTGGAGGCTAGCGATGGTATTCCATTCTATGCGGCAGATGAGGTGGTGATTAAGCTGGGTGAACAACGAGTGGTTGACACGAAAATCACAAATCAAATCCCACGCCACTGATTATTACACCTCTTAAGCATTGACGGAGTAAGCTCTTTTGAGCCTCAGGTATTGCCTGGCGTTTTAGACCCAGCCTATCAGAGGCCTATTACTTTACTGTTGGGGAACCTCACCAAAAAGGACATAATTGTAAGAAAGCACCAGGAGGTGGGCCGAGGGTTTTTACTCACTGTTGAGGAAGTTGAACAAATCCACTCTATTGGCTCGATGGCAAACTAGGTCTGCCCACAGATAACCTGGTATGTACCTTGCTGAACGTCCATATTTCGGATGAGCTGACCTCAGATGAGTTGGAGAAAGTGCATACTCTTCTGGATGAGTATAGTGATTTATTGTCAAAGTCGGACAATGATTATGGCCATATGAAGTGCTGGTGCCACTCCATTGATGTGGGTGATGCATATCCTATTAGGTCAAAACCTTATTGCAAGTCAAAGGTGGAAGAACAACAAATGATAACGGAACTCACACAGTTGTTAGACGCGGGGTTATTAGTTCCTTCGCAAAGTCCTTGGTCCTCCCCCTTTTGCTAATTAAGAAGAAAAACGGAGGTCACTGGGTAGTCATGGACTATCGCAGGTTAAACAATCTTATAAAAAAGGATAGCTATCCTATCCCATGCGTTGATGATGCCCTGGCCCAGCTTTCAGGCTCAAACTTTTTCTCTGCCAATGACTTGGCCAGTGGTTATTGGCAAATGGATTTATCTTTTCAAGATCAAGAGAAAGGTGCATTGATATGCAGTGAAGGTCTTTTCCAACCAACGCGATTACCTCAAGGGTTGTGCAATGCACCTGCTACTTTCCAGCGTGCAATGGATCACATTTTGCAGGATCTCAAGTTAACCTGCTTAATTGTCTACCTTGACAACATTACAGTATTCTCGAAGACCTTTAATGAACACCTTGATAATTTAAAAGAGGTATTCCAATGCTTATGACGCTCAACTATCAAATTAAAGCCCTCAAATTGTTCATTCTTCCAAAAGAAATTAAACTTCCTTGGACATACCATTTATTGAGAGGGTATCCAACCCATACAAGATAAGGTTGAAGCGATTGCCAGAATGCCACCCCCAAAAACCTATGGGTTATACAGGTATTTTTAGGGATGATGGGGTATTACCATCAGTTCATCCCTAAGTTTGCCCAACTCAGCGAGCCCCTTGTTCACTTACTAAAAAAGAATATCCCTTTCCAATGGGGAACTGAACAGAAGGCCGCCTATGAAACAATGAAGTTGCTGCTGCAAGAACAGCCTATCCTAAGGCATCCTGATTATAGACAACCATTTATGTTGTTTACAGATGCCTCAGACTACGCTGTTGGGGCCATCCTAGCCCAACTGGATGAAAAGGGGTAGATCATCCTGTTTTGTAATTTAGTAAAATGCTATTAAAGGCAGAACGCAACTATATTGTTACCAAGAAGGAGTGTCTCGCCATTCTACTCGCAGTGAAGCATTACCGCCCTTTCTTGTATGGGACCTCTTTCATTGTGATCACAGACCACGCATCTTTAAAATGGTTGCACAACATGAAGGACCCTAGGAGGCGCTTAGCTCGCTGGGCTCTAAAGCTCCAGAATTATGATATGAAGATCAAACACCACGCTGGAACCCGCCACATGAATGTTGATGGGTTAACTTGGCTGCCCATCCTCCACCTAGATAACAGTGAAGCGGAGCGGCTGTATGAACTTCTAATGACCCCAAACGACTGGGAAGATGAGGATGAGCCTGTACAGAGGATGTTGGCCCAGCACTCCTGTAACACTAAAGTGGATAGCGGAAAGTTGTACAAGCAAGTGGGGGCGAAGTGGTTGCCTTACCTACGGCCCTTGGAACGTGTACTTGTCGTCCTGTAAGCTCATTCAACTTTAGGCCATGGAGGAGTAAAGAAAACCTATGAGTGGATCAAGGATTGGTACTTTTGGGAGGGAATTATGGAGGCCATTGTTGAAGTCTTGGATGCTTGCCTTACATGTAAGAAGCAGTCTCAATTCAAGACTAGATAACAATATCAGCCAACTACCCCACAACAGCCATTTCCATACCATGAGCTTGGACATAGTAGGGCCGCTTCCTCAAACCACCGGTGGAAACAGATATATTTTGGTAGACATTGACCACTTCATGAAGTGGGTTGAAGCTGTGGCGCTGCTGGCTCAAACTGCTAAGGCCACTGCCACCTTTCTTCACCAAAATATTTTCACTCAACACGGGTGCCTTAAGTACTACTCTGTGATAACGGGAAAAAATTTTACATCCAGAGTAATCAAAACCTTAGCTGCTTCCATGGGAGCCCAGCAACTGTTCTCAGCTCCATATAACCCATCAACCAATGGTACAGTAGAGTGAGCCAATGGTAAACTGGTTTTTATTTTTATGGAAAATGGCTTCATCTGATCCCCTTCATTGATATCATTATCTCCCAAGCGTTCTTATGGCTTACAGAATTAGCTATCACCAGATTTTTAAAATGTCCCCTTTCCGAGTTTTGTATGGCAGGGAACTGGGCATACCTGCTCTCCTAGCTAAGGACGTCTTCTCTAAAAGAGAGGAGCCTGAAAAAGCCATGCAAAGGTTAGCTAACCGCATCATTCAGCTTCAATCAGAGGCTATGACCAACCTAGCAAAAACGGTTACTAAAGAAGGCCAAGCTGCCAATGAGCTCTGAGCTCCTCTATCTTCTTTCCAAGGTTGGATATGGTTTTATATTACCACAATTGCATAACTCCCCATAGTGGCAAACTTGGATCAATCTGGGAGGGGCCATTTACCATCACATTTAAGAGAGGAAATGAGCATTCAATCAAATCTTTGGCTACAGGAATTATCATAAACAGGGTACATGGCCGCTTCCTATGACCCTACACCCCTCCCAACATTCTTGAGGGGGCAATGTCAGAAATTCACCTTCTTGACTTAAGAAAAAGAATGTTGGAGGTATGAGTACCTGAATCTGCTACCATGATTGGCCCATCTCCTGCCCAATCTTTGAATAATATTGTGAATATCAATGATATGAGTACCAATGGCAACAAGATTTTGGTGGATTCTTGGTGGAATCCTGACTATTGGAAAAATAAGGATTATAACCAAAATCAGCATAATAAGGTAAGAACTGATAATAGGAATTCTCCAATTTCTCAGCCAAATTCGAGGTGTTCATTACCACTTGAATCTGACCACCTCCAAGGCATGAAGATTTTACTTGACAATGATAGGGTAAACATTAACCAATCATTACCACACAAGTCTGACCATTACCAAGGTGAGAAGATTTTACTCGCTGGTGATTGGATACAATTCATCAAATCGTTACCTCATGGGTTAGTTTTGCCTCATAAAAATTTTATCTTTGATCTGATAGGCAAAAGCCCATATGTCCTCATTTAGATGACTCAGCCTTGTATACTTTTGCCTCAAATACCCATGGTCTCAAAATCCAAACTAGTTTAAATAGCAAAAACTAGTATTGAGGAAAGGACCTTCTTTGGGTTTGCCCTGCTTAAACAATAAAAAACTTGAAAAAAACTTTAACAAAGCGCTATTTATTACATTTATTATAAAGTAAAATTCTCACTTTTAACAAAATATTTGTGGCATCCATTGGCGGATCCCACAACCTTCCCCAAATAAATAATAACTGATTTGTCTTTTTGAGGGTATAGATTCTGATGGCAAAAACTTAATTTATAAATAAATCAACAGTGCAACCATCAGATTGAACAAAAATGTATCTTTGGGTGACAAGACCATACAACTTTAAAATCCGATTAGAAAGCATAATAGTCTGTTTTGATCTAGTAGTAACATATTTTATCCCATAGTCAATTGTTCTTTCCCAATAACAAGTTCAAAATATATAATTTTTTCTTTTCTGTATTTTTTGGTATTTTTAAAAACTTATATAAACGTTTTAAAATCATCTTGTCTACAGTAATGTCATTTAGTAACTATTCTGATTATTTATGTCATAGGTCTTTCAATTGATATAGTTCAATACTTACAGATTCCAGTATAGCTTTTAAATCAACTAATCAAATTTTCACAAAATTTTGAAACTCATATACTTTTTTTGTTATTTAATAGCAAATTAAATACCATAACTCAATACTTACAGATAAAAACTTTTTATTTTAGTAGATCACATGTAATTGGCTAGCAATTTGTTCTTTGATAAAAACACAAACAAATATTCATTTGTTATACTAAAAATCAAATTTTTAACCTTATAATATCTCTTCAATATAAGGAAAGATATATCTTAAAAGATGACATCAGTAATTAAATATGCAAGTAATCAAAAAAATAAGCCATCTCATTTTGGTTTCTGCAAAGATGATGCTTTATATAATTTCAAATTCTACTTTACAACTAGCCACATGAACTACTCATCCAATTATTCCCAGCATCTTAGAAGGAGGTAATTTTAATTACATAATATCTTAAGCAACAATATTTTCTTATAAAAAAGAAATATATGCCAAAATTTCAGATATCAAATTATCCCACTGATTTGAGGTTTTTTATAAACTAGGTAACTGCCAGCTGTCAAACTATTGTCTGAATAAAGATGCATCATTTACACTAATTGAATGATTTTACCACATTTGTAAAAAGTTTAAGTTTTTTGTCTTTATATCTGATATGTTTTCTCTGTCAATTTAGCAGCTAGCATACTCTGTAGCCATTTTTGGGACATGCTTTTGAGATGCATAAATTAAAGACATTGGCAGCTAAATAAAATATACACTAGTATTTACCTAATCAATTTTATTTCTATTCTTATTTTATTGTTTTTATTAAAGGTTAACTACATATATTCCATTATTTACCTTAAAATGTTCACCTGATCTTCGTTTACATATTATATTGTTGTACTCATAAATAATAATTCTACAATTAAAGACTTAATCTAGCCTAATAAGCTTGACTAAACCTTTAAATTGTTCACTAAAATTCCTCTGATTTTAGGGGAGGATACCCCAGTGGTAGAATAGGGACCTCTACCGCTGCCTCCCCAAGTTTGATTCTGGTACTTGAACTTTGGGTAAGGGACAATTATGACTGTGTTGGCATTGTGCACCAATGTCCTGAACTGAGATAGCGAATAGCAAAGGCGGTCCATAAAGTTCTTGGCCTATCATATGCCACATGTGGAGGTTTTCCAGATTTTATCCTCCTTTCCCATTTTCTTCACTTCCCCTCATTGGTGCGGTATCATCCCCAGGTCAGCCCACCTCAATATAAAACTAAAAATTCCTCTGATTTTATCAATAATTTAGAAAATTTTATGGAAAAATAACTGCTCACAATATAAAGTTAAAAAAAGAACTAAAGACACTATACTATAATTTTCTTTATTTTATAATACTATAGCATCAAACACATAATTATATTTTTATATCATGACAAAAATGTATCAACTTTAATTATCACTCAGTTAGATATTGCATATGAGATACAAGTAAAAGAAATATGCAATTCTTTATATCTATAATTTTAACACTGTCCCTAGTTTTTTTGTCTGATATACTGACTGTCTATTATTACTGTACTTGACATTTTTCAATAATTATTTTTATAATAAATTAAATATTAATCATGTTTTGAATTTACATAAACTTATCTTTCTTTACCAGAAATATTTTCATAAACTTATAAAAAAATGTATAATGATAAATAACTCATGACTAATATAGTTTATCACATCCTTATGGTCTCTAAATCTTAAATTTATTGGAAAAACTTGTAAGCGTGCACTTTATAAAGCCGCCACAAGAGGCTTTTATCTTAAAACCTTATATTTATAAAAGATATAGCGCCTAGCTTTCACATGGCACAGTACATATACAAATTAACTGATAAAAATTATACATGTGTTACTCTTCTCCTCTAAATCCAACACTACTTATAAAGCTTTTATACCAGGCCTCTTATGCTCCCTTTCATAATTATTCATTATAATTAGGTACTAACTATATTTTTCAAAACTTAAAAATATCTTAAATATTAATAAACCTTTCATTTTCTCTTGATTTTTATTTATTTTGTTGTTTTTAGATTTGCAATTAGGTTCACCTTATGGTTCATTAGAATCAGCGTCAACAACCAACGCTTAAATTTCAGATAAAATAAATGTTGTTTACATGATTCAATAGGTTAAAACTATACCTGAAGCCAATTTTCATATCAAGATTATTTATCACATTGAAACATAATTTAATATTACACCTCTAAGTAGATTTACTATTAGATGCTGCACATGCTCCAGCTTTTCAAAACCTAGATACTCTGAAAAGTGTCCTATTGTAATCTTATAAGGTTAAAAGCAGTTTTTTAACTAAACTTCTTGTTCCTGATCCAGCCTCAGATAATCTTTCAATTTAAGTTTTGTATTCCTTTGCTCCTATTGGTTATAAGGTTTCTCACAATTTACAACATGTAATACCCTCAGTATGAAATGGTTAAACGCGCCACAACTAATGCTATAATATATGCCATATACGCTTCTTTGGCATTCAAACCCTATTCTTTGGACTCACAATAACTTTCTGTCTAACTTTTTATATAAAATACCAATTAATGGCAAAATATATTGCATAATCCATTTTTGTATATATACTGGAAGAAGCAATTTTTATAGGACTCTATTTTAAAAATTTCTATAAGACTACCATAGTATATAAACTTGATGAAGCACAATATCTTGCATATAAGAATTTTTACAAACAAGAGATACTACCCCAGGTTAGATTTTTGCCAAAAGCACAACGCTAATCATAAGTATGAAAAATATATAAATTCGTTGTAATAGGCTGTTATATTTACCATATATATAAAGCTCAAGTTTATGGAAATCTTACTATGTGCTAGTATAAAGGTAATCTAACCTCCAAAAACACTATATTCTACATGCTTCCTTTAAGACAACATAGATCAACAGATATTTTAGTCATTAGTCATCTTGGTAACTAAGTTTTTTATACTTCTTAAAAATTTCTTGGTTATTTATGAGAATCTAATAATAGAAATCATTTCTTTATATAAAACTTTGTAGCTTGCATCATAGAAACTGACATAAAGGTTATCTTCAAATACCATAGTATTTTCAAGATACTATGTAATAGGACTAGCTATTTTAGTATACTAAAAGAAACTAGTTATACATAAGTTAGTTTATATTCATCTGAATATAATTGATCTTATGTTGAACACTTTAGTCACAGTAAACTTGTCATGCAATTTTTTTCTTAATTATAATGCAGTTAAAGTTTTACTACAATTATACTTCTTAATACTGACATCATATAGAGGATCTATATGTATTATTATATTTGTGCTTTTATGTATAGTATATTGATGATTCTATGTAATTTAAGATTAGATTAAAAAGATGCTTTGTGATTATACTCTTTTGTTTAGAACTAAATTTCTCAGCCATGGCTAGAAAAAGCCAAATTTTTGAAGAACTTATATAATATTAAATTTAATTTGATCTTATAAAATTCTTAGTACTCAGATATCATATATATATATCACTTTAGAATTTAAATAAAAAACTCATATCTATATATAAATTAGTTCAATAATATATTGTGATTAGATAATTATATTTTGATAATCTAAAGCTATGTTTTTCTATTATAAATTATACACTAAATATACTTTTAGTAACTTTACAATTGCTCATTAGTTCTTATTGCATTGGCTATCAAAACTAACTCCTAAATAATTATTTTATTATCTCTACTAAGCTAGTTAGTTAATATACTATTGTGTATAATCAATTGAAAATGAGTAATTAAAAAACATATTATTAGACAAGATTTATGCTAAGGGAAAGCTTTTAATTTTAACTTTAAAAATCTAAAAGGCGTATTACCAAGGATTACTATGTATTTTTTATAAACCTTTTGTCATAAGACCTCATACCATCCCTATCTTAGGTAGACATGACTTGTAGCATTAGCATCCAAAAATGATCAAAAACATACCTATATATCCATACGCATAGAATGAGCGTTTCTACAAAGATTTGTAATCCTAACGTTTCATAGAACCATATAATGAAATTTTACTAAACATTATAATAGTTATTAAGCACACAAGCACATCTTTTATGGAAGCTGAAGACTTTGCAAACATATATTATAATAGTCATCAGACTTATTAAATAATGACATTATCTAAACACAATAGATAAAATAATGTATAGACGCATAAAAATATTTCTCTTTTTTTCATTTCATCAATCCAAAACACTTTAAAAACTCAGGCTGTGCAAGAAGATTTCAAAACTTCATTATTTTCTTATAAATTCTTATGAAAACAAAGAAAAAGGCTTCCTGAACCTTCAATAACATTACATAATAGCCAAATCTTTATATAGTATAAAAATTATAACTACATCCATCCCTAAATAGACCTTCCCCTTTTCAATCTTAGTATAAAAGGTTTTTGAGGTGGTAAGTAATATGCATCTAGGTGTCCCACCTCTTTATTTTCATGAATAAGCCAGATAATAGTTTAATTGGTCTTATAAGAATTTTTTTTAAGCAAAAAATTTAATAATTGCATGTTAATAAAATGTATACTTTCATACTATGACTCCTGTATTTAAGATATCCTTTTAAGATATTAGAAAAAGATATATATAGTAATATCAATTTATGTATATACATAAAATACTTATACAATACATTTAAAAAATGTACACAGTTGTAAAATATCATTGGTTACTTACCAAAAATTAGAGTCACATCCAGTTACAATAGAAAATGAGCTTTCTTTTATAGCTTTTATATATAATAAGAACTAAATTTTTTATGCTCCAAATAGCAACTGCTTATTTATATTACTGTATAGTATAATGACGCAGTTATTAACATGAAATAAAGGTTTGATTACTACAGTGTTCTCTATATTGTTATAGCACTACCTTAAAAATAAATTATATTGTTTATCCATATAAATATACTACATTATTTTTCAAATTAATTTAACTGAGGTAAGCCAACCAGGGGACAGACATTACCAAAGCTTGAAGAGCAAACAAAATAAATCCTCATTGAGAAAATAAACAAAATGTGAAAAATGAGTGGACAACACAAAAACGCAAACACAACCAACCAGGCGGTACATGGGAACTGCTTATCCCATCATGGCAGAAGGGGAGGGGGATCAGAGGGCTCACCTCAGCATCATCTTCTCCCCATAGCAGGGCATGGGCTATGGCAGAGAGCAAGGGCGTCAAGGTGTCAGCGGGATGTAGAGCGAAACCTTTGATGATCAGGGTGGCAGGAAGGCAGTGGTTGACCATAAGACAGACAACATAATTGGCTAAAGCTGTTTCAGCTTTCATGTGTGCATTAGGGAGCTTTTGAACATGGCGATATTAGTGCAGGTAATCTTGGCTTTGGGATTCCATGCTACCACTGCCACGTGCTGGATGGAGTCAATGGTGGCTTTGTGAGATTTGATCAACATATTTTTTAGAGCATATTAGAGGTGGAGGGATAATGGGAGGAGGTATTCCTTCTACAAGCATCACCACTGATTTGGTGACAGCTTTGTGGAAAGGACGACAATCTTGCTTAGCTATTGCTTCAATAGACAACTGGAGGTTTCCATGGAACGTTTTGGCATTTTTCTGGGGGGCAAATAAATGAGTGGGTAGTTTAGCATCGTGGTCATCATACACAAACTGCTTAATTTGGAGAGTAAAGACTTCAATAATATTACCAGACTCGTCAATTTCAGCCAATAGATCCCAAGGATTTTGATTGATTGAATTGAGGAATCGGTATATGATTGAGTTTTGGTTAGTTCGTTGAATGATGCATGGGAGCAAACTGGGGTCCAATCCTGTGCTTGATTAGATGTAACATTTGTGGAACTGAGGCGAGGAGGAGGCTGATTGGTGGCTGCAGGCGCAGCTGCAGCAACAGGCTTTGGGGTAGGGGAAGGTAGGATCATACCCCATACTGAAACTGGTGCAGGGTGGGTGGTGGATTGGAAGCTGGCGGATGAAAAACTAGAGCCATCAGAAGCAGCTAAGGAAGGGCACTTACATTTTGAGTGGTCCAGCTTGAAACAGAATGGACATATCGTCCGACCACTCTTGAAATGGGCCCAGAACAGATGGTCAGGGGCAGAAGGAATGACAGCATGAGAGGGAATTGACAAAGAAATTTTACTAAATTCAGGGTCTGATCATGGCATACGACTGAGGCCCAGCAAGGCGTGTGGCCCCATTTGGGACCACAAATTGTAAGATGGGGTTGGAGCCATCAGCTTCCAAACCATCCATCAGCTCCTGGTGGAGTACCATATTGGGAGGTGGGTGGGAAAACCAGAAAACTGAACCACCAAAGTGGTATCCACTCTGAGCTGGGCCTTAATTGTGGGGAGAGGGGTACTCTGGAACACTAGGGGCATAGTTTCTGAAGTGGCGGCGTCAGCTTCACAGGTGAAGCTGAGATCAAAATACTCCTTATAGGGGTAGAAATCAATAAAACTGGCAGGAATCACACCGCCTGGGCCAAATTGATAATGGCTTGGTTGTGGTTAGGGAAAAGTTTCCCATAATTAACCCTAAAGCTGAAATGCATGTTGCTCTAGTGGAGCACCAGGGGCAACGAGGCACCGCCTGGGTATAAGTGAGGTGGGCGTCAAGATCCTTGGAAGGAATGAATCATCCCAGGGGTTTGGTATGACTGGGCGAGCCAGTCTGAGAGCGTCTTCCCACTTGACGGAAAATGGTGGGTGGTTTTCCACTGCCCCACACTGGAGCAGGTGGTGGGGAATCCAAGGACAATGGAGTGAAACTATGGGGGGCAATAAAAATTTGCTTTTTTTAAGATATGCTCAGAAAGTTATGACGAGCAGAAAGAGAGTTAGTATACTGCATTATAATTATAGTATAAGTAAAAATGTAATGTATCTTTATGTTCAATACACTGAACTTTCAGGAAAATTATTCAAGAAACTATATACGGCAACATCCTAAATCCATATAATTGATTTATTATATAGCTACAATTACTAAAATAGTTAGAATAAGATTACCAAGATATTTCTATATTTTCACACAAAAAATATACATATAGTTTAAAACTTAAAGTTCAATCCTTTTTTAAAAAGTTTCTTAGCCTGAATCTTCATATAATTTTATCTCATTCTTAGTAGTTAGTACTATATACCCTTCATTACCAACTTATTTATTTATATAATTATCTTATTTGTAAGAAGCTTTACTCCATTTGTTATGTGCACTTTACGCCTTTGAGAATATTAAACTATAGTTTTTAAGCCAGGTAGCCTTTGAGTCATTAAAGTTTCATTAAAAGATACAATGTATGGAATTTCACAAAAAGAGTAGTTTAAAAGCTAGTTAAAGAGGATGACTAACTTTAGTAAACTCCTTTTATAGATAATTATATGAGGTTGTGATATACTAATATAACATTTTTTAAGATCTACTTTAAAGTTTCATCCAAAAAATCTATTAGTTTCATGGGAAAAAGTTAAACTCACGCCCCATGATGGTGGGACTATTAAACATTCAGCAATATACCGCTTGACTAGTGAACTACTAGGATTATAAAGTATTACCCTAACCTAAAATTTTTACCATGGCCATAGTTGTTACTCAATGAACTTGCTTTTATATGAAATAAAACAACCTATAATAAAGCATATACTAGAAGTTTTTATTTATCTTCCAACTACTTTTTGAATGTTTATAAATTATCTAGCATGATTGATTATTGTTATAATATGCTTCCTATATCCGCCTTGCCTTTGAATATATGTATCTTATAGAACATCAGTTTCATCCCATAAAAAATTGTTTATGCTCTTAAAAATATTTGAGGTGGGTCAACCTTGGGACAAATATGCCACACAGAGAATTTTCTAGACAGTATAGTTTCTGAATTTGTATTAAACAAAACCTGCACTAGGGTGGCCATCTAGCACTAAAAAAAACCTGCACTAGGGTGGAAGTAGTTTTACCCTTCAGGCTAACCATCCTTAATTGTTTACGCTCTAAGTTCAGTAAAGATTATATAGTATATATACAAGTAGTGGTTAGTCTGGTGGTTAGTTTCTGCTTCCACTCTAGTTTAGGTTTTGTTTGACACATATTTAAAACTAGCATTGGCTAGAAACACTCAGCTTGATATCTGTCCTAAGGTTAACCTGCTTTAAATACTTCTAAATTATAAATATATATTAGATGCTTAATATCAGCTAAGTTTTTATTCTTCCATTAATTAGTATCTATAAGGCAGCCCAGCCAGAGGTGTTACTAATAAACAAGAGATTTACTAATATGCATTATAACTGGATCAACTGCCATTAAAGTATTTATTCTTCTGGATGCATATAAATTAAATTAGTGGTTTAAAGAAAAAACTTATAAGAATTTTAGTCTCACCTAAATTAAAGTCCGTCCTAAGAGCCCTTGTCTAGCACCTCAGAAGTTTTCTAAAGGTCAAGAATTGTAATCAGCCTTCATTCTAAAATTTAGACTTTATATTAATTATGTCATAACCCTAGTGAGGTAATATAGTTATTTTTATTGTCTTTTAGATATGTTATTTTGCATAATCCTCAATGTATATAATAGGTTCTTGCTTTGGACAGCTCCAGAGAGAAAATTTGCAAAATCTTTTATACCATTTAAAAAGCGTGTTGTTGCAACCACCAATTTTACCATAATAATAGTGGTTTAGCTTTAGCTTATTACTTTTTTGTATTATGCACAAAACTTTTGTCATATACTTTTGTATATTAAATTTTCTATGAGACAAAAAAACAATAGAATTATAGATTTCAGACTGTTTTGATGCTAGTTAATTTTTAAGTAAAAAGCATATATTCTATATTTGTTTTTCTTATTATATCTATTTATTGGAGATTTTAGCTATTTTCAGACCATCTATGTTATATTTAAGACATAGTATTCGAATGACAACATACCTTATTGTATTAAAACTATAAATTTATATATAATAATTAACATATAATCATCTTGAAGATCATATTAGTTTTTTTAGCACAAGTGTTGTTCAACCCAAAAGGGGAGCTGCCACGCATCTTTATTTGCAAATGAGCCAAACAAAGGGATTATTAGAAATATAAAAATTCTTTTATAGCCCCTAAGTTATCAGCCTAGGAAGCCATATCAGAAGGTGAGGAAGCTTTGGGGAAAATTTTGTCTGGCGCCCAGTCTAGCTGGCAGACCATGGCGGACATCATTGGGGTGGGAGCATCAGCGACATGTGGCATAAGGAGGTATAATTGGGGGTTTTCTTCATTAATGAGGCCGGCGGTGTCCATCGCCTCAACATATTATGAAAGTTCATGCTCAGCAAAAGTGATGAAAGAAGGCACACAATTGAAAGACTTGATGCGCTGGTGGGTTTGGGGATCAGATCATACAAGTCTTTTTATCTTAGCTATATTAGATTCACATTGATTAAAATATCATTTTCTTCTTTTTAGCTATTGGTTACAGGCTAATACTTTTTATGGCTTGTTTTCTATAAGATTACCTAATATTTGGTTTTATCATCTTTTTTATTCCTATATATAATATATATTTAAGTTAAGCAAACAAGGGGATGGATATTAAAAAAAGAAAAAAATAAAATGGATTATGATTCTCAAGTGAGCAAAAAGGCATCTAAATAAAGAATAAAACCAATCAGTCAGGCAACAGAAAACTGCTTACTTACCATGGAGGAAGGAAAGGGCGATTATGGAGCGCTTCTTTGGAAGCATCAGCATCATGGAATAAGGTTGGGTCGGGACAGAAAGCAAGGAGGTGGAGGCATCAGCAGTATAGGGTTATCTATCACCTAAGGCAGGTCTTGGGAAAAGATTATTCGCTACAACAAAGACACTAAAGTAGTTTTCAAGGTTATTCTCATCTTGGATATGGGCTTTGGGGAGCTTGATGAAGATGGGGATGTTTGTGCAGGCGATCTTAGCATTGGGGTTATATGAGGTGTGGCAGAAAAGTAATGAGACTGATTTTTTACTTACCAAAGCTTTTATTTTTTTTAAACATCAATCTTATCCCCTTCAAAGTAGTTCCCTTGGGCAGCTACACCGATGGAGACGTTGTTCCCACTGTTGGTAGCAGCGCTGGAAGTCTTCAACTGGTATGGTCTGTAGCATGTCCATTACACTCTTTTGGATGTTTTCTAAAGTCCCTAAATGCCGTCCTTTGAGGACATTTTTCAGTTTAGGAATTAGGAAAAAGTCACAGTGACTGAGGTCAGGTGAATAGGGGGCTGGGGAACCACAGGAATGCCTTTTGAGGTCAAAAATTCTGTGACGGAGAGGGCAGTGTGACATGGGGCGTTGTCATGATGGAGCATCCATTTGTCTGCAATGTCCAGTCTCATGCGAATGACCCTTTTTCTGAGCCTTTCAAGGATGTCTTTATAAGAAAACTTGGTTGACAGTTTGTCCTGGAGGAACAAATTCTTTGTGGACGATTCCCCTTCTGTCAAAAAAAACAAATCAGCATTGATTTGATCTTCGATTTGCTTGTTTGAGCTTTCTTTAGTTGAGGTGAACTTGCAGTGTGCCACTCCTCACTTTACCTCTTGGTCTCAGTATCGTATTGAAAAATCCATGATTCATCACCTGTGATTACATGACTAAAGAAATCTTGCTCATTGGCGATTCTGTCAATGAGATCAAGACACTTGTTTTTTATTGTCCTTCTGCTCAATTGTGAGGTTTGTTGACACCATTTTGGCACAGACCTTTCACATGTACAAATGTTCAGTCAAAATTTGATGAATGGTAAATCTGTTCAAATTTAATTCTTCACTCAACATTCTTAATGTTAATCGATGGTCTGATCTCACAAGAGCGTTCACACGTTCAATGTTTTCATTAGTTTTAGAATTTGAAGGCCTCCCTGAGCGGTGTTCATCTTCAACGTGTTCTCTGCCTTCCAAAAATGATTTATGCAAGCAAAAAACTTGATCTCTGGATAAAGAATGTTCCCCATACACTTATTTTAACTTTTCAAACGTCACACTTGCCGATATTCAAAGCTTAACACAAAATTTAATGGCACAACGTTGCTCCAAATTACGCTGTTCCATTTTGCGTGATGCACAACCAAAACAAAACTTCACTAATAGCAGTCACAACAATCATGTAGTTAACGGAAGGAGTTGAAACTTGCACTGAGAGATGGGAGGGTGCTGATACACGTGCTCTGTCAAGGACAACAGCGCAGCGTTGCCAGATCGCTTGCAGTGTTCCCAGTCTCATTACTTTTCTGCCACACCTCGTAGGCTACCACCACATCATTTTTTATCTACTTTTGGCTTTTTGTAATCTGTTTAGGGAGTTTATCCTTACCTGCAGCGTTAAGGGTTGCTTAAATAAGTAGGGAGAAGACACTCTGCTTGAGTTACAACAGACTTAGCTGCAGCTTTGTGGAGAGTGTCAAATTTGGGAAAGTCAACCTCTTCCACAGCAAGCTGATGATTGATGTAAAGCAGTATGGCATTTTTTGTGGGGCATAAAGATGAGAGTTGATTATGTGTCATAATCCAAATTCATAAACTGTTTGAGGTGAAGGGCGTATGGTATAAATGAACCCCTAATTCAAATTCTTGGCCAATAAGGCTCAGGGGCTGGTTGAATGAATTTTTAGGCTTTGACATAAGAGGTTGTTGGGCAAATGGTAATGTTCTTGAGAGAAGCTGGTGCTCTAAGCCTCCACCCAATTGTCTGGAGGGTTGCTTGGTGGCTGATGCGGGTGGGGGGGTTTGGAGAAAAGGTTATTGGAGATCTGACCCAATCAATGAACTGATGGTGGGGGTACTGGCAGCAATTTACCTTATCGTATATTCTTCCAGAGTAATTTTGGCATCAGAATTGGCATTGGAAACATTTTTAGTGGAATTATGAAAAGATTTTTTATGTTAAAAAGTATAATTGATGATGAAAAGCTGACATCCATTGTCAACGTGGACCCAGAACAAATGGTTGGGCATAGATGCAACATGGGACCGCAGGGAAATTTGTAAGGTGATATCTAAACGGAAAGGAAAAATAGTAACTTTAGCCAGGGGAGCCACAAGGTGCCCAGCACTGCTAGGGACAGTAAAGTGGAGGTTTAAGTTTAATTCATAGGCTGAGAGCCCCGACATATGCTCCTCATACAACATCTGGGTTGGGGAGTGAGAAGGGATGTTGAAAAAACCACTAACGTGGTGTTATTGGGTAGGCAAGTATGAGTTGTGGGATAGGAGTAACCTTATAATTAAATTGGTTTCTGACAAAGTAGTAGCATCCTCTGTAGAGGGGAAACCAACATACAAAATATTCCTTTAATGGGAAAAATTTGATGTCCTGCCTGTGAAAAAGCAGCGATGGCAAGCTTTATTTTTCTTTTTTCATGAGGGAATAATCTCTCATAGCTGACTCAAGAGTAAAGTTAGACATTGGAACAAGGGTGGGCAAGAGGGTGGGGTAGATCAGATGTGAGTATACAATGGATCACTAATTCATTTGGAGGTACATAACTGCAGTTTGTTATATTTGGACTAAAAACCTGGTCTAATAGAATTTTATATTTGGGGTGAAAAATACTAGGAGGGGGTTTGCCGCTGCCTCATACTGGAGCAGCTGATGGTGAAGCCTCAGTACAATGTGGTGGAATGTTGAGGTTGTGGCCTGGAGTAGTTTAATTTGACTTTCTTTTTTATTGATAGCTTAGATTTAAAATTTAAGCAGAAAGCCAAACTTATTTTCTTCAAATAAATATACTTGAATATACTTAAAATACTAAGCAAAAAACAAGGATATGTTATTATAGCTATCTATAATGCTATTTTATATAGGAAGTATACTCTCCTCTTAACACTTTTGAACTTTCTTAATAATAGTAGATATTTAAATTTCTCTCTTGAACACCCAAGTTTGTGTATATACCATTTAAGTAGCTTATTTTTACACAACTACAATTGCTGTTGACTCTTTTCATTCTCCTTATGTCAATAAGCTTGATGCCCACTGTCCTCACATGAGCAGTAGAGCGCCACCTCCTAGTGTTTTTTGGACACTGTAAAATTCTGCCAAGGATAGCTCTGCCAGCTTCCTCAACTATTCTAGTCGCTTTGTCTCGCTTTATCTTAGCTCTCCACCTCACACAGCCTCAGGAAGTGCCTTGCAGCACCCTTGTGCCGAAAAGCAATATGCAATTATGCCTTTTGTTTAAATGTTTTCAATTGTTCCCTTAGAATGATAAACGATTGTCAAATTAGCACAAGCGCTTAAAAATCTTCCAGATTCATTGATTTTCACCCCTAAAAGGAGAAATTTAGAACTTTGCTTCACTTTTGGATTTAATGCTACAGTTGCAGCTATCTTTCCTGGTACATGACTATCAACCTCCCAACCACTCATAAAGAGTTGTCCTCTAATACCACTCTTGTGGATCAGTTTGCGGCTCTTTCCAACCACTTCATCCCAATATTTTATACAAAAATGTGATTTTTGGATTGTAAGCATATGACTATGATTCTATCCTAAATTTTGTGGTTCCAATGGAGCCACCTGACTCATGTTTCCTCATGCCTTTACAAATATCTTCCTTGGTTTACCACTTTGTCCTCTGAATTAATCCTCACACCATTGTTCCTTCTCCTCAGACCATCATTTTTGGGACCAAGTGTATAGAGGGCGCGCAATCTTCTATGCATGTTATGAACTCAACTACCTTAAAAGCGCTGCCCCTTCATTGCCCATGCCACAGCCCACAACTCAACTTTTATAAGATTACTGCACTCCCATCCAGCGACTAGCTTCAAATGGTGCAAAGTCCTCCTTCCTCCTCCCCCAAGTTTATAGCTCCAGCTTCACCTTCATCCACCAATCAGAAGCCCTCTTTTACTCCAGCCATTCAGGGGCCTTCTTGGAGCCCATTCAATTTTTGAAACTACACCCAGCCACCCACCTCAGCCAAACAATATGCTAATAAACTATTAATCTTCAACAAAATACCCTGGGATTTATTGAGAATGTTGATGATATGGTTTAAATGTTTTCAAGCCAGTTGAGATTTATGGTCTTAAGATGTAACCTAATTTAAGGTATACATCTCAATTCACCCTTAACATTATGCGCCGCCTTAATTCTGACACCTTCCAGAGTGATCACAAACTCACCAAAGAGGCGGTTCTTCCCCAATTGTTGCCCCTCCAAAAGGACATTGCAAAATCTTTCGCATTCTTGACCAAAAACATGCCCCCTCTTATCCTCCCCACCAACATGCACTCATTCAGAATAAAAAACCAATTGCTTCCAACAAGTTTCCTATAAAGCGGCTAAAAAAATGCAAACGCTGCAAAGTTCATCCCAAAGACCTGCATCATCTTTAACAAAATTCCCACCTTTGCCAATAACCCCAAAGCCTGACTTAATGCTGGAAAGGCCCTTTATAGATCTCATCCTACCCATAGAAAAAATCGATTTACAATCCCTAATATGCTGCTTCAACCCACTTTTCATGATGTAACAACGCCCATGCTATCAGCTTTATGCCAATCACTATAAACCTCAGATGAGGACGAAGATACTATTAATCCCCCTTCACTACCCGCTATGGATGGATAGCTTTTTACTGCTGTAAAAATTTATTGTTTCTTGTTGTTATTTTCAAATATCCCCAATTTTCTTATTACTGGACAGGTTTGCTTCTTATGCAATCCATCCACGTTGTAGAGTATTTGATATTATCAGCTGATAATAGTATGATGACTATTATCAATAGTTGAGTGGAATTCTTAGATCTCAGCCCAACGCTCAGGCAGTATTCCCGCTCAAAATACTTGAGATGCCTTGATATAGGGATTCACTCCCTTGTTCTGTCCAGACTGATCTTTGATGAAATTCCCTGGTGACAGTTTCTTCAATCCAACACACAGTTGGCAGCAATCCCCGATTGTTTCTCCTTCTTCCTTAGATCCCCGCTCAGATCTTTACTCTTTTCCTTAAAAGAGTCTCCCATTTATCGCATACAGCAATAAATTCCTTGAGAACAATAAAACAATTGAAAGATGATTAAAGTTTACTACTTAAACTATATACCAGATGAAAAATATATAACTCTTGTTTTAATATAAACAGTTTTTATTTTGAGTAAATTCTAGAGAGAATTTATAAAAAGGGATTTAGTCATCTAACCCTCAGTTGACACCTCTTCGATGAAACAGCAGCCATTTCCATTGAATCACCCATCCTCTTCTCAGCAGCGATGGTTTTCCCCATCCTGGCTAGGATTCCGTCATTGGAAATCCTCAATACTTAAACAGAAAGAGTCAGAAAACGTGTCCCTAACATTTTCCTCTCAATCCAAGCAAACTAACCATATTTGGCTAGCGACCTGCTTAGGTAATGAGACTTGTTACCCATCAAGGCAGGTCACAAACCAACTGATCATTTGCTAGTTGCAGGTGGCATTCACCTTGCAACTTACTACTTAAATTCCCAATCAGTTGATGAAACCCAACTGATCCCAATCAGTACACCTGATAGTTAATCACTATCAGATGCCCCTATTTTGTTGGCAACTCCGCCTGACGAGACCTTAAGAATTCATCTGTATTGATCCTCAATGGATATTACTAGGAAAATATCCCAAAATCCCCCAAACATAGCTACTCCGAAATTAGGGCACACCCATTTCCAATTCACCTCATATTAAGGAATTATCCCTAGCGATTCCTGGTGATCTAGCAGGCTAGGAATATGGGCAAAAATCCCAACTGCTTATAGACTAGCTGGAATTTTTTGGTGGCCTTGAGTGATCCCTCTGTCTCATTTCAACCATTTATTTTTTAGGTTAATTTGCTTTTTGAGCATTGTATTGTCCATCCCACGGTTGGATTACCTCATTTAAAATTTAAATATGCTAAAGGTAATTACATACATCAAATTACTTATAAACATTTACCACCTACTTTATTGGCTCCACCGCCTGCTGCTCTGATATATGGTAGCGGTGAAAATCCACCTAGAATTTTCACCCTGCACTAAGAACCAACTGGACTGGTTTGTTCAGTACTCCCAACTCTTCATGTCATATTTCCTCTCAGAGATCTTGCATTGCACCTTGTATGTGTCCACCCAACTCGCCCCACTCCAGTTCACTTTCTCTTCTACTTTTTGCTCATATATCCAAATCAGATAAGGGCGCTTGCTCTTATACACTGACAAAGAAATCTTTAAACTTGCAACCTCCACCTTTTTTAGTACTAGCAATGCCCAACCCAAAAAGGGGGAGCCACCATGCATCTTTATTTGCAAATGGGCCAAACAAAAGGATTGGTATAAATTAAAAAAATCCTAATTAGCCCCTAGGTTATCAGCCTAGGAAACCATATCAGATGGCGAGGAGGCTTTGGGGAAACTTTTGTCTGGCACCTGCTTTAGCTGGCGGACCATGGCGGACAGCATTTGGGTGGGAGCATCAGTGACATGGGGCATAAGGAGGTATAGTTGGGGGTTATCTTCGTTAATGAGGCCAGTGGTGTCCATTGCCTCAACGTATTATGCAAGTTGTTGCTCAGCAAAAATGATGAGAACCAGCACACAAGTAAATGACTTGATGCGTCAGCAGGTTTTGGGATAATTGGGGTCAAAAAGAGAAGTTTTTGATGCATCGATGCAAGTGCAGCTCACACCAAAAGCAAGCTCCTTAATATTGTACTTCACATCTTCATCAGAAATCATGAGGAAAATTGGGGATAGGAATACCCTCAACATAGGGGCTCCATTGCCCCATGGAGTTTCTGGTGGAGGATGGTGTTGGCCAGGGCAGCTGCAGCTGCAACTGCCATTTTGTTAATATTTTTATAAATAGGAAACCCATTTTTTGGATGAAAATGGTGTGAACGTGATTTGGGAGGGTCAACGAAGAACTCCTCCAAAGCAAAATCAGGTTTCACGTGGTATGACCATTTTCCTCATCAAACCATTCAAAAGCCTTGAATGGAATGGATTTGGCATGCGCTGGGCCAGCCACAGGAATTGGGGCTGTGGCCAGAGCTGATTGGCCATGTGCTGTTGACCATGGCAGCTCAGCTGAAACTGGTTCAGCCATTGACTCAGGATTCCATAATCTGGTCAGATTTCAAATTTTTAAATTTTCTTAAATTTTGATTGGCTGCCACTTTGGAAGCAGAGCCAGAATTCCCCAACGTTGGGGGCAGGAGATCGAGCCCCATTTGAAAAATTGGGGTGAGGCAGTCACTGGAGTGGCGCCTGACCCAGAGTGGTGGACACGGTAGAAGTGGCAACTGTGGGGCACTTGCGCTTCAAGTGGTCAAGCTCAAAGTACAAGGGGCAAATGGCATAACCATTTTTGACACATGCCCAGAATGGGTGATCAGGGGAAGATCTGATCATGGTGCAGGGGGAATTGTAAGTTGAGAGTTGCAATGAGGTGGGTGGATCATTGCAAAGGCGTGAGGCCCTGCCAACTGATCTGCCCCATTGGGAACCACAAACTGCAACATGGGGTCTGCGCTGTAAACGCCAGACCATCCGTGAGCTTGTGGCGGAGGCATTTGGAAGAAAGGAAAGAGGGCAACCTGGCAAACTTGACCACCAAAGTGGCCCCATCTGGGAGCTGGGTGGAAATGGTGAGCTAAGGATTTCTTAAAAAATTATTTGCAGCTTGCTGCTGCCGCTGCATCAGCTTCAGAGCTGAAGCTGAGGTTGAAGTACCCCTTAAAGGGGCGGAATTTAATATATCTGGCAGGTTTGAAAACTGCCATGGCCATCTCGATGATGGCCATGCTTAAATATGGGAATAGATTCCCATATTTGACCCAGAAGCTGAAACGCAAATTGCTCTGTGGGAGCACCTCCTGGGAGCAGGCGAGGTGGTGGGCCAAATACTGAGGGGGGACATAACGCATGGTAGCATTGGGAGGGCTAGCAGAGCCAGTCTGGGAACGCTTCAGCGGCGGCCAAAAGCTTCCAGATGGCGGCGCACCACCACCCCAAGCTGGGGCAACAGGCATCAATCGCATTGACATTGGTAAGTTTTGGCGCAATCAAGCAGTTGTTTTTTTACTTTTTTAAAAATCTGAATTCGGCTTCAATTTGGGTATTAGAAGCAAAAGAAAGATGCAACTTCCACTCTTGCTCTAGAGTAAATATTACCTTCCTCCCACTTAAAGAATATGAGATATTGGGGTTTTCTCCATGGAGAATACTTCTATAGCCACAGATTTCTGATTTATAAAAAACTCTTGTTCCCACCATGCTTACTCATCTTCCTTCTAATTACACCTTTGTGCTATCATATACAAACCACTCTTTGCATCTCCCTCCTCAAGTTTTATATAACAAAATTGATGGTGGGGATTTTAGTATATGGCTTTACCCCCATTCTCCACTACACCAATCCTTTTGGGCAAAGAGTAGTGTTGTCCCTCGCGCTACTTCCACTATAGCCCTTCACCAACATAACAATGCCCAAAAGATCCCCCTAAATGTTCAAATTGCTGCAGTGCCAAATATTTTCTTTCATCTATTGTCAACAATAGTCATCATATTTGTCCAAATTTTTAATCATGCTTTATTCAAAATCTTTTTGCCATGATACCACCCCTTCCACCACTGAACCCAGTCTAAAGTCTACACAAGCAGCATCTAGTTGGGTCGTTTTGTTGGTTCTCCCATACTGACCAATTGATCTTGGTCATCATGGGAAATTAACCCTAAATCAACCCTTTGATCTCAATTACAACCCTGTTTGGATACATCCTGTAAGGATCAGGATTAGACCCTATTAGTTCCCAAGCATATTCCCATTCACTAAATAAGAAAGGAATAATCAGAAATTTGAATTGATCTAACAAAATCTGGGGTATTAATGGCTGAAGTTACTAAAAAGGTGACCACATTTATGAAGAAAACAATCATACATACCTTAAGTGGTTTTAAGCAAAGATTATGATGCCCATTTCTTCCCTCATCATCACACCCACAGCCTCATGTCGCGCCATTTTAAGGTGACCAGCAGCTCACAATAGAAGCATTCTCTTCCTCAGAATGTTGCCCCCTTACAAGGCTGCTGCTAAGTCAGTCGCGCTTCTGAAAGATAACCTGGCCCTCCTAGTCTTCCCTTCTGATTTTCTTTCTCTCTAAGCATAATATCACTGCGCTTTACAAATCACTAACAATTCACTAAAAACATTGCTGCCATTGCTAAGTTTGACCTCAAATCCAGTATCACCCAACCAACCTTACCACCTTTGTCACCCTACCTGAGGCCCACCTTCAAGCATAATATGGCCTGCATTGAATTGATAATGGACCACTGTTTAGCTTGCATTTTGGCTCACCCAATAAGTGACATTAAACCAAATACTACAATGCCCTTACAAATTTTTATCTACCTTATATCACATTCTCTTATAATCTTTCATGGGATGGTAAAGATAATCCGCCAAATTCCTCATCCCATACCACTTTACCATGGTCATATAGCGGATCATTATTCTATTCCTTATTGGTTCTAAGTTCAGTTTTCTGGCCCCTTTTGCTCTCTTTGGGGATTTAAGTCTGAGCTTATTTTATTTTACTTTACTTTAATTACATTATTTTATTTTATTTTACTTTTCTATGTTAGTTCTTGCTCATATACAAGCCCTTTGGTAATGTCCATCCCTGGTCATATTGTCTTAAATTAATATAGTTGTAAAACTCTTATCTTTTAACCTAGTCTGTTACGTGTTTTTTCTTATTATACTTCAATGTGGCTTTGTAGTATTTTAGAAAAATGGGAACCAACTTTAACTTGATTTTATTATGGCAATTATAATGTTAGGATAATTTTAGTGCTAGAAACTGAATTAATCATCTATGGAGTTATAAAAAATTCATTTTTGATAAGACTGCAACATAAGATAAGTGTTATTGAAAATAAATCCACAGTAAAAAAATCTATGTTCCTAAAATTAATCAAAGCTGGTTTATTTATTACAAAGATCTTTCTTCATGAAACCTAGGGCTATAAAAACTTAAATTTATGTTATGACATAAATATTATTACTCATTTTATAAATAATTGCCTACATAAGCCCTTTATATTTAATATTTTCTCAGACAGCATCTTTTATAGTGTTAATCACAAGAGTTTTCCATTCTGTCTTATTCAAATACATAGATATAAAACTTCATATTAGCTTTAGATACCCTTACCATATAGCTTAAGCTATAAAATGATACCTCAACAATATTAACTGTTGTCTATATTTACTCTAATTTTTATGCATTTTATTACCTTTTTACTATAAATGTCTATGATTAAGATTTATTTCTTTAAAATACCTTATTACTCTGACATATAGTCTAAGCTATATTTAACAATTAAATATTATGTGAAAAGTTTTATTCTAAAAGCTTTTTTTATCCATAATATACCTATTTGATCAATAGGTTGACTATAATAAAAATGTTTAGATTTAGCTATCTTTTAAAAAATCATTCAAGCTACTATAAAAAGCACCAATTTTAAACCTGAGTATGAGTAAAAAACGTTTTTTAGGATAAGAAAGATACTATTGACCAATTTCAAGATTAAAGATACATTAGATTACAAAAATGTTGTTTGTTGCAAGTACTTAATGAGTGAAGTTTCTTTGTTCTAAAAAATCACTCTTCTATATTTCATTTCAATATTAAAAAGTCTAGTATATTCATAAAGGTGTACTACATTTGATATTGTTTACCTTAGACTCTAGTGTCTAGGTTAAAAACACAGCCAAGCTTGCAGATTATATAATATTTTTAATCAAATGTCCTCCTAATTTTCTATTTAAGTATAGAACTTTATATCCACTCTTTACTTTTTGGATTTTGGAAGACAGTTCTGGTGCCCCAACCCTCAATTTAAAGTAAGAAACTATTCCTATAAATTTAGTCATTCTTCTAGGAGTTAATCTATCTTTTATTTTATACTGCTTATGCTCTCAGGTTACCAAAATTTGAGACTTCACATAAAAACACTATACTATCATATATCAAACTGCCATCTAGTGGTATCCTTGATGAATCTCAAGTGACGTGAGACCAGATTCTTTATTGTACCTTGGTTTAATGTAGTATCTAAAGGTAGTATTTAAGTTCTGTCAAATGTTCTAATACATCTTCAGATTCAGAGGCTGAAAAGCCTGGCCACCCACTGCATCTTAAACTTAAAGTACAGGCCAGATATAATAATTTCTTTTAGTGGTCAAATTTTAATTTAAGGAACACCTACCTGTTTCTATCCAAATACAGGGTAATTTTTTCTATAGTTTTGACTAGGATTTAGTTGATAAAAATCAAGGCTAGAAAATATTGTCTCATACAAATTTGGTAGCTATACTTCACATGGTGACTATGATTCCATTATAATACACAAGGCGAAGTTTAGTATACTGTTCTGTCATATACTAGCCCTATTATTCTCTGCGTTGGTTTTAGTGCCCTTTAGCTTTAGTAGTGTGGGCTCAGTGCTTGCCACCTGGAAGCTGGTGGTTGAAGCCTCATGAGACCCTCAGAGCCCTCTAGAGAGTCGTTAATACTTTCTAGGATCTCTAGAATTCCATAGAACATCACATAGCTCCACCAGAAAACAACTTCCCTTTATTAAAACCACACCCTATCAATTCTACCAGATTATAACTTCAAGGATTTTTTGTAAGACTCATTGATGTTAAAAGAGCTTTATCGCATTCACTTAATTGAATAAAAAAAGGGTTTCTGTTTAGTAGTAAATTCCTATCTGAATCCCCTATTTACCCTTAAGATATATGGCTGTTTAGATATCTGTATTACAATATTAGTTTAGGATTTAAATTGTTTGATAAAAAGTTAAACCCATACCAAAGCTGATAATTTCCTTAACAGTTAATAGATCAAACCTACTCTTTTTTCATATGCGTAAAATGAGTTAGCTGATCCTCAGTCAAAAATTCTAAGATTGAGTTTTACTGTTGTGACCCACATTTATCCATTTAGTAGATCTAGATAAGCACTAGCGTTCTTATATGGAGTATATATATGTTTTATCTTTGAAATCTTTTAAAATTCCTGGCTACCAAAATATGTGACTTCAATCTTATTAACACAAGTAAACCTATCTTTTTAATAACTACAACATAGTAGATTCATTGATTAATCCCCTGGTGACAAGAGGCTAGCTTTCTACCATAGTTTGGCTTATGTGTTGTGCAAAGAGACCAGGCAAGGTTATATTTACATTTTGATCTATATTCTTAGCTTCAGAGGTTCTAAAGCTAAGTAATTTCCTCAGATTACCATAGGAGTACTTAAAAGTAGGACAATTGCTCAGGATAATTATTTCTGTATTAAAACACTCATTTTGTGACTATCTGGATTGAAGAGATTTTACAGAAATTCGGCCTGTAAGGATGTTGATAGAGGATAAGGAACTTTAATTTCTGTCCAGTACATAATAAACTTTTGATAAGGGTTTAACAAAACACAAGATTCTCTACATGTTGTTCTAAACTTCCTAATATAAGCTATCAAAATTTTGTATCGATTAAAAGTCATTAACATTTGTACATGCAATTAAATAACACCTATTATAGAGCTTGATCATTGCTACCATGGTATTTATATTAAAGTTTTATTTATCATAAGTTGCACGTCCATTTTAAAAAAATCAATATTAACCACAACATGATAAGAATTTCAAAGGCTATACAAGTTGAGTATTGTCTTGGATTCTAGTTTCAAAAAACCGCTTTGAATTAGGATTATAAAATATACATTATACTTGGTAAATTGTTTAAATAAGTGTATATAGATTTTAGACAAAAGCACCACTTACAACATATGGTAGCCACAATATCTAACTTAAAAATGATTAAGTTAGAGCTAGTTATAGAACCCATTTGAAGAGACATTTATTCAACTATTATTTTCCGCCTCTTCTAAATGATCCCTTCATGTTTTACCATGTTAAATTTGATTTGACATAAAGGGGTTCTTATAGTAACTAATAATACTGAATTTAATTTTTTTTGTTTAGCTTAAAACTAAATCCTTGCATAAAATAGACTAAAATAGGAAATTTATTTTTAATAATGTCAGAAAACAATTAAAGCATCAATGATACTGGTGAAATAATATAGAGATATAAAATTCTTTGTATGCAGAGCTTATCAAAAAGAAATCTTATTTAATACAAATCAGATTTAAATTTCTTCCTTAGAAGCAATATAGAACTAAAAGCCTATAATTACAGCCTGCTGCGTTCTGATGCCTTTTAGGAGGAAGAATAAACTGATTTAACAAAGTTCTAAAGATTTTCTTAGGTAATTAAGTAATAAATTTTGACTTCCTAAAATCTAAACTCCTGAGGTAAACTTAAGACACCTCTAAAATACCTTCACGCCTCAAGGGCTCACTAAAGATACTAACCATAGAGTGGTAAAATATAACCTCTTTTATCTAATATAGAGTTCTATGTAATTGTTATGTTAGATAAAGTATATATTTTGTTTTTTTAGTACCTGACGGTTTCTGCTAACCTATATTGTCACAGTAGAATGGCTTGGTTATAATGGCTATAATTGATGTCATATATTTAGTTTAGAGTATAGTATCCTTATCTATTGATCATAAGTGACTAATAGTTAAGAAGGTGCAAGCCAAATAGAAACTAAGCTGTACCAAAAATTCTCAACTCATGTTTTCTCAGTAATTACAAAAAGTTTATTAGTTGCCAGTCATCCAAAATCAAAGCACTTTAGACAATGCTATCATCAATATCAATTTACAAATAATCTTTTTTATTTTTAAGCTTCAATATCTATTAATATGATATTATTTATCCACTTGATCTGAATTGTATAAGCTTTATATGAGAATTGATATTCACTTTGCTAAAGTGGCCTCATTCTATATTCCATTAGAACTTTAATCCATATTGTTATATAATTGGCGATATGGTTAATATTTGCTGAAAGGGTTGCACAGGGTTGAGCCTATTGAGCAATGTACAAAATGATATGTAAATCATTAGTCCACAAATTGAACTTAATAAACTGATAAAATATGAGGCAATAGCCTTGACCACACTACTTTATTTATATATAACTATCAGACTCTTTCTGCCTGCACTTCCTTCTTCCTACTATCCAATCTTTTTCTTCTCTATCAAAACAGACCACTCTCCTTGTCTTTTCATCCCAATCATATCTTCGTTGCTTTGGTCAGTTCTGACCCTTTAGCTTATCTGTTAATCATTTACTGGAACTTGTCTTGTTCCTCCTCATCATTGAGGCTCTGACGGAAATTGCTCTACTTGCCAAACTAATATTGCCTCTATTGACTCGCTTCAAGTTGACATAGTTGATTTTCAAGTTAGAAGCCCCCTTCAGCAATTAAATTACATTCCGCTGAATTAAATATGACTTATCACCAGTCATACCATTTTCTTGACGTTAACCCCCTTGTCTGGAAGATAGGTCCCTTATTGCTTATAAGGCTGCAGGAACTTAGTGTATACTTGGTTGATAATCAAATCGCCTGCAGGTTACTTAATAGTTAGGCATTAATTCTAGTCTTCTCAATTACCTTAAAGGTCCAGTCCATATGTTGCCAAGCTTGTTCTTCCTTTTAAAACCATGTTGGTCATGAAACAAGACATGATCTCCTATGACAAACTGTGGGATTCTAGTATTTCTATATCAGTCAGCCACCTGATCACGAAATTTCTTGGCTAAACTGGTGGAATTAGCTTCATTTTGAAGTTTTATCAGCGCGTCTGTTAAGTTAGTCATTTAGCGCTGTTTCTCTACTTCGCCAGTGTCCTCCACACAGGAATAAACAATGCCAGATAACACAGATGTCATCCATAAAGCATTGGAAGGGACTTTTACCCTTCAACAAATGATAGCTAGTATTATAGGTGAAGATGGCGGTGGATAAGATGGTTCTCCATTCTGAGGGGTGATCTTTTACAAGCTGCGAAAAATGTTACCAATGTTCCGTAAAACCGCTCAACCATTCCCATTAGATTCAGGACGTGTGATTTATTTGAGACCCCACAATTTGCCATTAGTTCTTTAAACTTGGGGAGGATATGCAACATAAAATTTGTCCCGTTATCCGTGAGAATAAACTTTGGACAGCCATGTCGCTGTATGATACACTCCATAATGAACTTGGTGACAGTAACATCCCCTAGATCGCTGATTTCTCTTGCTTCCACCCACCTGGTCAAATGATCTATTGCCACTACTATATACTTGGAGCGTTTCACCCCAGTTGGCAGAGGCCCACCCACATCAAGGAAAACATTGTGCCAAGCGAATTGGGGCTAACCAGATGGTAGGTAGTTTTCTTGTGGAAAGGTTTCTCCACTTGAAACTGATGACAACAAACAATTGTCTCGAACATGTCATAGTCATGCTCTCCCTATAATAATGTGGTTGCAAAAACTCCAATGTTTTCCTAATCCCTCCATGATCTACTGTCTTGTGTGCATCCTAAATAATCGCTGGCCTGGAGGAAGGTTTTGGGAAACTCAGAGTCAAATCCCCACATTTCCTTATATAGTTCCCCATAGCGCAAAAAGATGTCTCATCTAAGCAACCCTGCTCTTTGATCACCATTGTGGATTATCATGGTATTTACCAACAATTGTCTTCTCATACATTAAGTCCACCAAATCCGCCGTAATGGCAACTGTAGGTAACCGTAAGAGGCAATCTGCGTTCTGGTGTTTAGTCCCCAGCCAGTGTACTATCTCAAAGTCATAATCTTGGAGCTTCAGTGGCCATCATGCAAGCCGCCCTTCAGGTTACCAAAGATCTGCAACCAACACAAGGATTCATGATCCATTATCACTTGAATCTTAATCTGTGGAGGTATACCCAAAACTGTTATATGCATATATCACAGCTAAGCACTCCCACTTGGTCATAGTGTCATTTCGTTCAAGGCAAATAAGGTTCAGCTAAAAACTGCGACGGTGTGCTCCACACCATCATCGTCCTTCTGAGATGATACTGCCCCTATGGCAGAAAGTGAAGCGTCCATTTGCACAATAAATTCCTTTTTGAATTTAGGTTCTGCAAAACTGGCGCACTAGCCAACGCAGTTCGCAAGACATCAAAATATTTTGCAAAGTTCAGTCCAGTCAAATGTGGCGTTTTTCTTCAATAGCTCAAAGAGCGGCACCCCAATACAGCTGAATTTAGGAATGAACCCGCTGGCAGTAACTGACTATCCCCAAAAACATCTGATATCCCACTTATCACCTGACTGATTCATCTTGCAGATAGCTTTCACTTTTGCTGGCTGAGGTCTAAGCCCTTTGGAGTCTACCCAAAACCTGAGGTATTCCAATTGCTCCTTAAAAAGTGGCACTTTTGCAGTTTGTTTCTATGTTGGATTCAGCGAGTCAGCGGAACTCTTGTTCCAAGTGGTCAAGATGCTCTGTGAATGTACATGAGAACAAATTGCTATCATTGAGGTAAACTAGAACTCATGACAGCTTCAAGTCACCTAAGATAGTGCACATATGTAAAAGTTTACTCTAGGTTGATTATTGGCTGTCAACCCAGCAATCTTTTTACTGCACAGGTTCGATTTCCTCATGCACTTTGTTGCGTTGTATAGAATGCATTGATTGATAATAGTATGTAGACTATTATCCATAGTTGAGATTGAGCTATTATTAGGCCCAACTCTTCTGCCAGTACTTCTAATTAAATACTCTGTAAGTTGTACTCATAGGAATTCATTCCATATATTCTTGTCCACCTGATCTTCATTAAAATACCCCAATGACAGTCTCTCTTGGCCCAACACACAGTTGGCAGCTATCCCTGATTGTGGTTCCTTTGTCTTTAAATCCCAACTCAGATCTTTACTCTTCTCTCTTGGAGTCTTACAATTATTGCCTTCTGCAATAATATTCTTGAGATAGAATGACACAACAGAAGCTGATAATCTAACTATACACTGAATCGATAATATTACTGTAAAGTGATTGTTCTCTTCAAACTAAGTTTATATTATAGTAAATCTAGGTAATTATATAGTAGGGGATTCGGTTGTCTAACCCTCACTTGACACCTCTTTGATGAAATGGCAGCCATTGCCATTATATCACCCTTCCTCGTCTTGGCAGCAATGTTCTTCTCCTTCCTGGCTAGTATTCCATCATTGGACATCCTTGAGACCTCAAATGGAAAGAGTTGGAAAACGTGTCCCTAACGTTTTTTTTGATCCAAGCAAACCAACCATAATTGGCTAGTGACCTGCTTAGGTAATGGGACTTATTACCCATTATGGCAGGTCACTTCACCAACCGATTGATTTGCTAGTTGCAGGTGGAATCACTCGCCTCACAACTCACTATTCATTCCCAATCAGTTGGTGATGAAACCTGACCAATCCCAATCGGTACACCTGATAGTTAATCACTATCAGATGCCCCTTATTCGTTGGTAAATCCACCCAATGAGATTTTAAGTATTTGTCTGGATTGATCCCTGATGGATATGACCATATGAATTTCCTAAAATCCTCCTTAATATAGTTACTCTGAACTTTATGGCAACTAATTTCTAATTCACTTTGCCTTAGGGAATTTTCCCTAGCGATACCAGGTAATCTAGCAGGCTGGAAAATATGGGCAAAAATCCCAACACATCCCCCTCTTGCCTAGATTTCCAGCGAGAAAAGGACCAGGGCATGATAACACTGCTTTGGACACATGGTTGAATACTTCATTGGTTCAAGCAGAGTACACTCGTCAATACTCAATGCTGCTTGGGATGACCTTCAGCATATGGTGTTCGTCCTCTTCCTCCTCGCTACTGCCTTCTCAGAGCGTGGTCCCCATGACCTTCTGTCATGCCGGGCTGATTGATTTACTCATGACAATATTAGTCCTGGGATCTGAGTTTCCCCCTGTCATGGTATATGACCCTCTGTCATATTCAGGATCCTTGGTCTAGCGTCCTTGATTTCCTGATTTTCTCCTCATACTAGACAGGAGACTCTTACTGTCGATATTCATTTTGCAGCTTGATTAAGAATACTTATTTTTATTTGCCCTCATTATTTCTCTCATAACCTCTTGGCTCAAGTCATTTCTAATTCTTCTCTTGGAGAGCTTATCCCATTAATTTTGAAATTAATTTCTCTGAAATTGAGCTTAATGGATTATAGAGTGCATAATGTCAACTTCCATATAAATCCAACATCCCCCTCTCATCTAGCTCATATGTCAAATTTCAAATCTCGCTACCAGCAGCTCCTCAATAGTCTATCTGATCCAGACTTTCGTCTCTCTCAGCAGATGAGTCAGGATGCTCGATGGAATCTCTTTTATGGCTCTTCAGAACTCATACGCCTAGTCTGGCTCAAGTGGCTAGTCCTTCCATCAAATTACCAGAAACGGTAACTAATCCCTCCAAAACCAGGCTGGCCATCATTATGAACAACTCTCATCTGACTCTTCCTCTGCAGTTGATTCCAGAGTTGGACTTCAAAACCCTCCTGGATTCAGCTCCTTTTGCTGATGCTCTGAACATCATTTTAGATGCTCCAGAGATTATGCCAGCTGGTTATTCATTTCTGGCTGGGTCAGACTTGCTCCCAGAGTTCCTCTTCTGACTTGGTCAATTTTACAAACCCATTTTTTGATTTCTGAGCTCTCAATCAGTAACATCAACTTCAAGCTCCCCTATGCTGTACTCCAGGCCCAAGTCACCAAGGCTTTGACATTAGCACTGAAATCCCTCTGATCTTTACAACCTTTAAGATTGGGATACTGCCACATATGCTCTTTGCTTTGCTGGCCAAGTTCTTCTTAGATGGTCTATGAAGCTTCCAGACTCTCCTGGTTTCCACTGATAATTCAGCTTTGGCTTCTGTGAAGCCTGTAGTCACCGCTTTCAGGATGAAATCTGCTCTCTGCACAACTATCTATTCTCTGAGCTTTCCCATTGGTATCTTCTGCTAATGGCGTTGATAGGGGGCATTATTAACAACTCCCGTTGAGTTATTTCTTCTTTGTTGCTGGCCCACATGTCTGGTGTCCTTGGTGAAGCCCATTAGCAGGCACTCAGGACTAATCTTCTGGCTCCAGTGCCATATCAGGATTACTTGGGGTTATTTTCCAATTGCCTCTTTCTTTATTGCTGCTTTCCTCCCCACTCTGGGATTCATGATTAGCATCTTCTGACATCTCAATTTCCCTTCCCCTAGTCACTTTTTCTCAGGGCTCGGCATCTGCTCAATAAACGTGATTTCATGTAGGTCTAACCCTCACAAGCATCCAATCGCATATCAATTTCAACATGCTGTTTATTCTTACCAAGATCCATCCTCCCTCCCCCAAGAGGTGACATAGGTGGAATCATCCCTGTATCAAGGACAATCAAAAAATAAAAATTATAAAAATATATTGGCTTTTTTATCTATGCATTTATAATTTTTTTTATAATATTTTTTATCAATTTTTTTATCTTTATTCTTCTTTTTTACTATGGGACTTGACCTTGTTTCGGTTCAGAGGTCCATCTTTTCCCCCAAACTGGGTCCTGGGTACTTAAACCTACCAGTTTTCCATGGTTCAGAGGTCCTTTTTTCTGACTTGACCATCTAATCATCACTGGACCCAATCGTCCAACATAATGGTCCATCAGTCCTTCAGGAACTCTGTTATTTTTTCATGATCCAACGCTTTAGATACTTAGTGTGAACTTCGATTTACAACTCTTCCATCAAAGAGATTCTTGATGGAGTAAGCATTAGTCGCCATCTTGGTGATTACTTCAAATGGACCAACCACAATGCATCTAATTTGTTTCTTCATCTGAAACTATGCATATTGCAATAAGCGATTCTTTCCCCTATTCAATATTCTTCTAAGGCCAGTCAGTTTTTGTCATCCATCGATTTTGCTCGTATCCTTTTCTTCAAGGTTGTATTGAATGCTTGCAATTGCATATTGATCAGGACACTCATCAGTCATTTCAGGTATTGCTCAGTACTCATCCCCAACATAGGTTCCACCACCGAATATAAAATTGGCAGCAACGCGGCCTTTCTTCCATATAATAATTTAAACGGCGTCTTTCCCATCACCATATGATGACTAATGTTGTAGGCGAATGTCACTGAATTCAGGTATGTTCCCTACGCGGAAGTTCTTCCTGCAACAAACTTCCTCAGCGTCATGGTCAGCATCCCATTGACCCATTCTACCAGTCCGTTCATCTCAAGCTGGTATGATACTGACATGACTCCTCAGATCTCCATTATTTTGTTTAACCTTGGGATCACATGAGATGTGAAGTTGGTCCCATTGTTGCTTAGCAGGACTTGCAGATATCCATGCCAGTATACTACTTGATCCAGGATGAATCTCGCAGTACTGGTAGCGTCTACTCTGGTTAGGGCCTTCAACTTGACCCAACTCATCAGATGGTCGATGGCAACTATGATGTACTTGACTCAACCTGTGCTCATCATCAGCGGTCCCATCATGTCAATGGACACTGTGTGCCAAGCAAATCCAGGGCTGAGCAGTCAGTATCCAGTTGTATTCTTGTGTGGTTTGTGCAGCTGCACTCCACGCAACAAGCTAGATGATCTTCGACATTGTAGTTGATTGATTCCTGTAATAATACTGGCGAATATGTTCAGTTGTTTTCCTCAGGCCTCCATGCCTGACAACCTGGTGAGCTGCTTATAATATCACTGCTTTTTCCAACGGTTTTGGGAATAGTAGCCGCCTCCCATTGATTGTCTTGAATACTTGTCCATCCATAGTCTTGGTGTTTTCCATTGCTTTTCGAAGTGCACCTTAAATTTCTTGGAGCTTGTCCCTGATTCTTCCTTCGACCATTCTCTGGAATAGCTCATATTCTTGTAGGTATACCAACTGGACCATTAACAACCGCAATATGCCATCCGCGTTCTGGTGAGAAGCGCCCGCTTGGTGGACTATCTCATAATTGTAAGCCTGAAGCTTAAGTGCCTATTGGGCCAGTCATCCTTCCGGTTCCCTTAGATTGTGCAGCCAATGCAGTGAAGAGTGGTCCATCACCACCTTAAAGTGCGTTCTGTGGACATACACCTGAAACTGCTTACATATGTAAATGACCGCAAGGCATTCACGCTAAGTCATGGTGTAGTTCCTCTCAACTGCTGAAAGTTTCCAGCTCACATACGCCACCAGATGCTCGTCCCCAAGTTCATCTACTTGGCTCAGTATGGCGCCAATCGCCATCAATGAAACAGCGGTTTGAATGATAAACTCCTAATCAAAATTTAGATATTTCAGAATTGGTGAATCTAACAAATCTGGTGTAACTCATCGAAGGAGTCCTGGACCTCTTCATTCCATACAAATCTTGTTTCAGATCCTTTAATAAATAAAATAAAGGCTCGGTTATTCAGGCGAAGTCCCAAATAAATTTTCTATAGTATCTGACCATCCCAAGGAATACTTGGATGTCTCAGACACTCTTTGGTACAGCCATATGCTCTATAGCTGCTATCTTCTGAGTTTGCGGCTGCAATCCACTTGAGTTGATTATGAATCCCAGGTATTCCAACTCTTTCTTGAATAAGTGGCACTTCCTTGGCTTGATCTTCAGGTTAGCCATGAACAGTTGCTTAAAAACTTCTTCCAAATGGTGCAAGTAATCAGTAAAAATTCTACTGAACACATTGATATCATCCAGATATACAAGGACGCACAACAACTTCAGGTCGCTTAATATCGTGTCCATGGCCCTCTGGAACGTCACAGGCGCATTGCAAAGACCCTGGTGCATCCTTGTCAGCTGGTATAACCCCTGAGCGGTAATAATTGCGCATTTTTCTTGGTCTTCTTCTAGCAAGTTGATCTGCCATTATCCCAAGATCCAATCCATCATGGAAAAGAACTTCGCTTCTCCTAAACAATCCAGCGCATTGTTGATCTTCATAGGGGTACAAATCCTTCTCCATAAATTTGTTCAGCCTCCGGTAGTCAATCAACACCCAGTTCAATCCATCCTTCTTCTTCATAATCAGAATTTGACTCGCCCAGGGACTTGAAAACAGAACTAGAAGCCCATGCTTCACTAGTTTGCTGATCTCATCCTCCACTTCCGCTTCAGTAGTTTTTGATCTTCATATCGGTCTCATCCTTATCAGTAGATTTTCCCCAGTGTCAACCTTGTGAATTATGTCTCATGCGCATCCCAAATCATGGTTGTCCTGAGTGAGCACTTCCCAATATTTCTTAAAATAGTTTGAGCACCTCCTCCTGCTAGCCTTCTGGAAGATCAGCAAGCTTCTCACAATCAACCAATAGGTTGATGCTTTTGGCTACCCCAGCTGGTAATCCCATTTCATCGAGAGACCCAAAATCATGGAATCGTCTCAAATTCAGCCATCAGGATCAAATGAATAAACATGATGATCTGATTCCTCTTGATCTTCATTTGTTTTTCGCTCAAATTCGCCAAAAGAACTTGTATTTCTCCAGGGCCCAGCATTATTATCCTTGGAGCCACCTATGGCTCCACTCTGGACTTTTTCCAGGGGCTTCTGACCTCCCCATACAACAGCTCAGGAATCTCCAAAGTCAACCCCGTGTTGACTATTATCTGCGATCTGGCCTGTATGGTCCTTTCTTTCTTGATCCTTAATGGAATTCCCCAGTTTTCTAGGATTTCCGCCAGCATCTCGCATCACTTCCTACCAACTAATTTGTATCAAATTGGTACAACGCCATCATTGTATATCAGATTAATGAAGTTGTTTCTCCAATTCAACAGAGCTTCACCGTCCTTCTGGTATACCAATGGTAACATCTGACCCAGGATGGTCAACATATTATCCTCAAAGTTACATTTAACTCCATACTTCCATAGGTGTTGGACTTTTGGAGATTTTTAGCTCGCTGGTGCTTATAAGCCTAAACTTACAACAACTGGGGGAGAAAACCACTTAAAATAAAAAGGTTAAATAAATAGTAAAACTTAGGAATTTGAGCTTTTTTGTGTATTTAATGATAGCCGCGGGGTTCAGGAAAAGATCCCTATTTTTCATCAATAATTCGTATTTAGCATGTTAGAGTTCAAGGTTTGAATTGCTTAGCACATTCCAAATTAGGAAATATGCGAGAAGGACCTATCAGGTCATTTTAAACTCGCGTTAGTTTAGGAAACAGCCAAAAGGGGCTGACAATAGGGAATTTGGCTCCATGAGGTAAAGCTTTCATCAATTTCACCCAATCACTGGGCGGGTAAAGAATCTCACTCCATTGGTCCCCAGTTTTAGTAGGAAACTTAGGGCCCCAATTTATTGAGTTCCACTGAGAGTTGGCCAGTGTCTTTTGGCCGGTAGAATCGTTTTTTAATAAAATTGATAGTTGTATTATTGGAAGTGGCTAAATGTCCAATGTTTCTCCGATTTTCCCCTGTTTGCCCCAACATTTTTACTTTGCAGCCTGGAGGGCAAATGTCCGACAATAGGAACTCCTTTCCGATCAGGATCTCATAGTTTTGGTTTGCCAAAACTATGGCGGCGCAGATACCACCAATGACCCAAATCTTAGTGGCAGCACACTATACGCTCCAGAGGAAACAGTGGTGTTTGGCCCAGCCGTTCTGTATTCTCTCTTGTGTTCCAAGTCTGGCGAGATCTTCATCCTCTTTACCAGCATGGTCAACACAATATTGATGGGCGCTCCACTGTCAACAATTGCCCTCACCCTCACTTGATTCACTTGAGTATCTATATATTTACACTAGGGGTATTGTAATATAGTATTTACTGAGTGAATGGCGGCATTATTAGCTGAAATTGAGGGTGTGAATGATTTGCACCAATAAATAGGGAAATGATTCCTTTATTGCGCCGAGGGGGATAGACAGATTGGCCTCATCTAAACGGATGTTTGATAACTCATCAGGATTCTCGGTGGTTTGAATCTTCTCAGCTAGTTGTTGGGCATACAGTCGGGCAACTTCCTGATTTATCTTGGGATCAATCTTCTTCGCCCCAACTCTGGTCACTGCATTCACATTCATATTGACCACTTGGTATAGCTGATCCTGCTCATCATCTATGAACAGATCACTAATATCTATTTCTTCATTCATGATATTGTGAGAAACAGTTTCTCCGCTGCAATAGACTGTTCCTTATCTAGGCAGCGGGCCCATTTCCCAAATCTTTGACGGCTGCTGTCTCATTGGCCAGGACCACGTTAATCTGATCCTTTGGCTTTTTACAGTGTACGGCGAAATGTCCTTTCCCACTTCACTGATAGCAGACCTTTTCTTTCTTGCTTAACTGTCTAAATTCTTTGGGCTTATTTACTGGCACAATTCAGTTGGTAGCCTCCTTTGCTCCTTTGTTTTAATTTGTGTGATTTAGATTTTGTACCAGACATGACTTGAAGCTTCTATTTGGGGCATCAAACGTTGCTCACAAAATCTTCAGGTTATCTACCATTTGTGAGGTAGTTAACTCCATCTCGAATATGGAATACATCATTTGATGCAAATCATGATAAGGCTGAAGGGACACTTGCAAAGCGATTCTAGCATCAAAGTTGTCTAACACTTTTGTTCCAGCCAGAATCTGTGACTCCTGGTAGTATTGATCCGCGAAGCTAGCAAGAGACTCATCTTTATGGAACTGAATTCCCATAAATCCTTGCTTGCATTTTGAATACGGGTTTTACTCCTGAACTCCTTCATTATGGCCACCTTTTCCTCAGCATATGACCAGATGTCCCCCTCCAGGTGGGGTAACACTAGATTTTGACAGTTGGTGTCCAGGCAGTTCATGACTGTCAATGCCTTTTGACGATCTCCATAGCCAATCATAATCATGTCAAATAGTCGGAAAAATTCTGGGGCATTATCCCAATGGAATGTTAGCAATTTTGGCGTTGCTCTAAATTCCTCTGAGTCATTTTGGGCAAATTCTCTCGGTTCAGCTACTTGGCTAACTTGTGGAGTGACATTGGGCATCATCTCCAAAATGGCATTAAAGGCGGGCAGCATATTTCTTGGGGTATTCAACTTCCCAAGTATCATGCGAGGACTTCTCTCTTCAGCATCGCTAGCCATATCAGGCTCACAAGCACATCTGTGAGCTTTCAGTTCCTCCACTTCTTTGATCAATTTCTCAATATTCACTCTAAACTTTCTTAAACAAATGCAATCTGCTTCTCGCTCCATTTTCAAGTATAAGACCTCTTGGATGAGGTCCCCTCGTTTCTTCTTCAACAAGTTTACTTTGCCGAGTAACTCATTTTAGAATCTGGCTACACTTTCTACTCCTTCCTCCGCCTTGGCGACTCATTCTTCAAAGGCTGCAAACTCCCAATAATCCACTGAGTTTAAGCCATTCTGGTTCACAGTGGCGATCTCGGTCCACAGCTTGTTTAGTTCTTCTTTATACTACATTTTAATAGAGTCTTTACTCAACTACCCCTGTAGTATGCACCAACTTGTAAAAATTTACTTTTGGTTAATTATTGACCATCAACCCAGTAACCTTTTTATTGCACAGGTTCTATTTCCTTGTGCACTTTATCGCGTTGTATAGAATATATTAATCAATAATAGGATGGAGACTATTATCTGTAGTTGAGATTGAACTATTATTTGGCCCAACGCTTTGGCCAGTACTTCTGATTAGATACTCTGTAAGTCTACTCATAGGGATTTGTTCCCTATATTCTTGTCCACATGATCTTCATTAAAATACCCTGGTGACAATCTCTCTCGGCCCAACACACAGTCAGCAGCTATCCCTGATTGTGGTTCCTTTGTCTCTAGATCCCTGCTCAGATCTTTACTCTTCTCTCTGAGAGTCTTCCAATTGCCTTCTGCAATAATATCCTTGAGATAGAACGACACAATAGAAGCTGATAGTCTAACTATACACCAAATTGAGAATATAAATGTAAAGTATAATACTTTCATAGACACTAAATAATGTGTTTATTATTATGCCCCACCCAAAACCTCCATCCTCACTCTCCCACCTAAATCTACGCCAGCCAATCAGAGCAATGCTTGGACCAACATTCGTACCCAAGCAGCTGCCCATTCGCCTAATCCTACCCACTCAAATTTAAATGCCACTATTCCAGTGAACCAAAATCCATGGGATCTATTGGCTGAAACTGACGAATCAGGTAATATCCTTATTAGTAAGCATACAGGTCAACCTCTCTGCCATGGCGATTATGGTCAGGCAGAATTTTTCCTTCCCAACTTTGATGAAACCCTACCCCTCGCCATTTTGCTCCTCTACCCAATACAACCCCCTTCCAAAGTGACCACCAGCTCGCCTTAGCTGCGGTGGCCTCTCCTCATTGCCCAAAACTGCGCACCGCGGTGGCCCAGTCAGTGGCTCAGCTCCAGCATGGCCTGCCCACCATCTTCTTCCCCCTGACTTCCCTGAATCTCCCTGCAGTGACATCTCAAAATTATTTGATGATGCTGAAATTGCTGTTATGAATGTCTTAACACTTGCTTCATTCAACCCCTCAGCCAAAATCACCCGCCACAGTATCTCCCTTTTCACCCAACTTCCTGAAGCCCGCAAAGAAGCTGAAGTTCTCCTCGCAGCTTTTGTTGAGACACTTTCCCGTCATTATCTTGATACAGAAGTGGAAAACTCCTACTACGCTGACCTCAGCCCCCACTATGCAGATGCCCCAACGCCCTGGCTCTCTGCTCTGATCTGGTACTGCAACCAACATTCCTTGATCGAGGTGGGTCTTTCTGAAAACCAACCCCCCTACCCCTCCTCACCCTCTGCCATGGTGGGTTAGCAGTTTCTGCTTCCCACCTGGTTAGTAGTTTGTTTTGCCATTTTGAGTGTTGTGATCAGTACTGTCCATCCCCTGTTCGGCATACCTCGAATAAATCGAATAATGTGTTTATTATAGTAAATCCTAGGGAATTATATAGTAGGGGATTTTGCTGTCTAACCTTTGGTTAATACCTCTTTGATGAAACGGCAGCCGTTGCCATTGAATCACCCTTCCTCATCTTGGCAGCAATGGTCTTCCCCATACTGGCTAGGATTCTGTCATTGGACATCCTTGAGACCTCAAATGGAAAGAGTCAGAAAACGTGTCCCTAACGTTTTCTCTTCAATCCAAGCGAACCAACCATAATTGGCTAGTGACCTGCTTAGGTAATAGGACTTATTACCCATTATGGCAGGTCACTTTACCAACCAATCGATTCGCTAGTTGCAGGCAGCATCACTCACCTTACAACTCGCTGTTCATTCCTAATCAGTTGGTGATGAAACCTGACTGATCCCGATCGGTACACCTGATAGTTAATCACTATCAGATGCCTCTATTTCGTCATCCAATCTGCCCAATGAGATCTTAGGTATTCATCCAGATCAATCCCTGATGGATATGACTAGGTGAATATCCCAACATCCCCCAAATGTAGTTCCTCCTAAACTCGGGCCAACTGATTTTTTTGATTCACTACGCTTTTGGGATTTTCCCTTAGAGATACCAGGTTTTCTAGCAGGCTGGTAATATGGGCAAAAATCCCAACACCCTGAATCCTCACCCATGATTTCCATCTCTAGTGGGGTTTCTGATTGGTCTGACTTCAAATCTAACCCCTGTGTCATGTGCAAATTCAAACTGAGATTCACAAGGTCAATGTGCAGATAGTCTGGTCCCAATCCGTCACAAAAATCATATTAAACTCCAAATGATCAATTATGCCATTAATTGAAGCAGCATCAGATTAAGACATAGATCCCACAAACAGGGGGTAGGGGAGCTTCTGTAGTGGGCTTCAACAGAGGCGCAAGACTAAGCTTATTTACATTAAGTTACTGGGCAAGTTTCCCAGAGTGTTACTGTTTGTCATGGGGATTATTAACACTTGACCCTCTCCAAGGACAAAGTCAAGGTATTGGCCTTCAAATTAGTATAGATGCCAAGTTTTCACTAACAACCACTTCTCAAGATAATCAAGTACATAAGGTTTTTGACTTCCAAGAAGTGTTCAGCTATGTGGTGCTTACCAACTTCATAACTAACCTGACATGAAACTTCAAGGTGAGAATACTCTAGGAAGCACCTGCCCTAAAAATACCACCAGGTAAGTAGCGTAACTCAATGTAGTCAGAAAGGTTGAGATCAATAAAGTTATCAGAGACCGGCATCCACTAAAATGGATGTTTAAACTTCTTTGAAGGGGAAGAAAGAGTAGCAGAAAGCAAAAAACCCAGAATATTCCTTATTTAATTTAGATAATGCCACTAAGCCCAAAGTGGGATCAAACTCATGCATAATAATGCCACCAGGATATGTTTTGAGATCAAAAAGGGGTGGATATTTCTCCACTATCATGACTGAAGGGACATACCCAGCAACATTTTCTGCAAAAGCACACCTATTGCAATGTTTGTTTATAAATTCTTTTCCTCCTCCTGTTTGAGGCAAATCATGTAAAGGGTCTATTATAAAATTTTGCAGTATATTGGAGACACGCTTAAGGGGTTTTACACAGGGTAAGCCCACTGAGAAATTTGACTGATGATATGACAAACGTCTTCATCAAAACAACCTAACAAACTTTAATAAATATGGAGCAATTGCCCCAAATACACTCTTTTATTTAATTTAATATATAAAGAAGATTCTTAGTTCCGCTTGCTCTAAACTACAAACAATCTCTCCAAAAAAGTCTCATTATGCTTATATCTTAGTGACTTCAGAAGATACCATTTCCTCAGCTTTAGTAATTCAGTTCCACCATATTTCATTGGTTCCACAGAGTATGGTATTCAATTCTCTATTGCCTTAGATCAAGGTAATCCTATCATTATATGCATACATCAACATCCCATTAATCGTTATTCAGTGAAATTACCTTATCACCTATTTATTTGTACGAGGATGGCCGACCAGGGGACAGACACATCCAATATGTAGGAGAAAAGAAGAGGCGGAGAAAACAGAAGCGGGAAAAGAGAGCAAAGCAATTAAAGATAACTCAGAATATGACATGGCACACTTTGGTGTGGCTGGGGCCACGGGTGGTGGGTGACTAGACCTTGGGTGGTATGGCGACCCTGGCTAGTAGGGTGTACCGCCTATGGAGACTGTGAGGTTTTCAGTGTCATATCGGAGGAACCAGATTGGAATCCATGTTCCCATCCGTTTCTTCCATTTGTGTTGGAGTGAGCCGAACAGCCAGGCTTGGAAGTGGTCAGCCAAATGGTTGTGGAACCTGACGATGGTTTGGTTAAGGTTGTGGAAGACCCCATTGAATGCGTCGAGGGTAATTGTGTGAATAGACCATATTGCAATGCACACAATTAGGGCCCTCAGTGTCTGGGGGATAGGTGAGGTCATGTTGAGTGCCATGATATCACGGGACAGTCGGAATTTGGTTGTGGGTGGTTGTTGAAACAAGTGCATCACGTTGGCCCAGATATGCGCAGATGGCGGGCATTCTTCTAGGCGGTGTGCTAGTGTGTTGGGTCCGCCACAGATGGCGCATGTCTTGAACATTGAGAACGTACGGTCAGCTGTTCTGTATGTGCGGCGCATGTATCGCCACATTGTGGAGCACACTTGTGGGGATAGGAGGGGACAGGTGACGATGTTCCACACCTGTTTTTGGGTTTGTAGATCATATGGGATGTCTTGGTGGTCTAGGTAGTCGATCCTGGACAGAGGGAAGGATGGTAATGGGTTGGGCGCATTAGATACTGTTTGTCCTCTGTGGAGTTGCACATATCCAGTTTGAGGGTGGGTGTCTTCAGATTGCTGTGCATATGCGAAACTCCAATTTCCTTGTCTTAGGTTGTATAGGATACGTTTGAAATATCGATTGGTGTTATGTGGTCCAGTGGCATTTGGGTGTGTTACAAGGTACTTCATCAGGGTCTTCGGGTTGGAAGGGGACCTCAGATGTAGTGCCCTTGCAAAATTTGTTTGGGCTGCCTTAGCCCAGTGGAAGGATGGTGGGTTGGGTGACGTCGTGGAGGCTATCCATGAGCCTAGTATTTGCGTTGCTCTTTCCATGAAGTTGAGCAGCCCCATCCCTCCTTTCTTCCGTGGGCCGTACATGGTCTCCAGCCTGATAGGTGCACGGTATCCCGACCATAGCCAGTTCTGCAGGAGCTTGTAGACTGCGTCGGTGAAGTTGGCGGAGAAAGGGATCGCATGGGCAGCAAACCATAGCTTTGATAGGATCAGGGAGTTGGCTAATACAACTCTTCCAGTTAGGCTGGCTTTATTCCTTCGCATACATGTCATTCTTTTTGTGATGTTGTCCAATATGTTGGTTTCTATGGTGTCAAGAGCATATCCACCAGCTTCTAGCCATATGCCCAGATGACGGACTGGGTCAGTGGCGGGGTGGGGTGCAAAGGGTAAGCACAGTGGTTTTATTGGCTTGGGTCTTTGTTGTGTGGTTAGGTGTGTGGTTGGTTGGTTTCTGTGGTGGTGTGGGGGTGGGGCCCAGTTTGAGCTGAATTTGCCCATTACAATTACCTCTGTTTTCTGTTTGTTCAGCATGGCATTACTCACTGATTCATATTGGTGAATGATGCGCTCAATCGTCCTGGCATCCCTATTGCCTGAGACTCCAACGACGCAGTCATCAGCAAAAGCGAGCATTTTGGTTGGTGGTTGTCCCTCCAACCTGATTCCGGTGAGCTTTGAGTTTGCAATGCGGAGAAGGGGGTCAAGGGTGAAGTTGTATAATAGGGGGCTAAGTGGGTCACCTTGTTTGAGGCCTCTTTGGGGGGTGATGGTGTCGGTTAGGAAGCCTGGGCCTCTGATTGCAAACTTGGCTGAGCGCGTTAGGAGGAGCGCCCAGTTTATAAAGCGGGGTGTTAGGTTGAAGGCCTTCAGACATTGTTCTAGGTATCCCCAGTGTACTCGGTCATATGCTTTCTTTTGGTCCAGGAAAGCAAGGGCGCCTGTGGGGTTAGCTTGGCAGATATTGGCAATTGTATGGATGTTATCCCAAATTGAGCGGTTTGGGATGAATCCAAATTGATGGTGTGAGAGGGTTGTCTGGGCGATGTAACCCAAACGTTTGGCTAAAATTTTTGTTAGTATTTTTGTATCAGTATTGGTGAGAGCAATTGGGCGCCAGTTGTTCAGATCTGCTTGGTCTCCTTTTTTGAAAAGTGTGACCACGTATGCATCTTGGCCGCCAGGTAGAAGGGATGTGTCTTCTAGGCACTTGTTCATAGTTGCTAGTAGTATTGGTGCGATATGTTTAAAGTATTTTTGAAAAATTCATATGGGAGGCCATCAGGCCCAGGGCACTTGTTGCATGGGGTTGATCTTATTACCTCCCATAGTTCTTCTTCTTGTTATGGGTGCTGCCAGGTCTGGTTGGCCAGCTATGGTATTGATATTGGCAGATGATAAAAAATTTTTCATTTTGTTGGGTGATGCGAAATCCGCCGTGTACAGGTCAGTGTAAAATTGGTGTAATTCAGCTGATATTTCCGATGGTGTGGATGCCATTGTGTCATCCATTTGGCGGACCTGTGTGCAGGTCGCCAACTTTGAAATCAGTTTAAATCAGCGGAAAAATTGGGCTGTGTGAGTTTCTCCAGATAAAATGTATTTTGATTTATAGCATATTTCGGTGTAATGCTGGTGTTTTCTAAATAGGGAGTTTACCTGTGTTGATAGTTGAAACCACAGGCGGCCCCATTGGGGGGTGTATCCCTCACTAGGTGTATTATTTTCTAGGTGTTGAAGCTGTCTGATAGCCTTGTTGATTGTCGCGGACATCACGGCTGTTTTTCTGGAATTTAGGTGGCAAGCTTTCTTAGTTGCACAAGCCTTGAAAGTTTCCCATTTGGCAATACAATTTCCATCAGGTGATTGTCTTTCTTGCCATGTTGTTAGCACCATCTCAATCCAGAGTTTAAGTTCTGGAAGGTGGATGGTGCTCGGGTGAACTCTGTGCCAGGTGGGCGGTTTTTTGTATTTTTCTGAGGATGATAGCATTATCAAGACCATCCAATGGTCAGAGAAAAGGATAATTGTTGTTGTAAAGTTTGATGCTTGTGCCAGAAGTCTACAGGGGCAAGCATCAGGTCAATCTGGGTCATTGAGACCAGCTGGTTATTGTTGTGGTGGGGTCTTGTCATGTTGGCCAGGGTGGGGGCTTGTTTGGGGATGGTGTCACATATGCCCAGTGTTGCCTTTAGTATGCATAGTTCCGTGTGGCCACGGGGTATAGCCCTAGACTTGGGCCAGCGGTCAGTATTAGTGTTTAGCCAGCAGTTGAAATCCCCCGCAAAAAATGTTGCCTCAGGGAATGGGATTGATAGGATATCAGACAGGAATTTTTGGCAGTCATTCAGATTATTTGGGGCATATACACATGCCACAGCAAAATTTTCTCCATTCCATTCGAGGTCCGCTAGGAGTAGCCATCCCTCCAGGTGAGATGCTGTGTTTTGGATTTTTACTGGAGGGTTACAGTTTGTTCAAATTACCATCCCACAATGGTATGTCCAAAAGGATTTGGCTGGAAGGAGCATGGTTGACCATGACTCCTCCTCCCCCGGTGGACAGTGGGGTTCTTGGATGGCCAAGATATCCACGGGGATATTGCGCAGGAAAGCCATTTTTTTGGCCTGGGACGTGGGGGCCTTGGCTCCTGCGATGTTGAGCGTCCCTATGTTGATTGTGGTAGTCCCCACATCAGGAACGCTGGGGTGACCCACTGAGGTCACCCAGTTCCTTCTCGTGAGTCATACTGCAAGTGTGAGGTCGATTAGCCATATTGTTTTCATTGTGTTGATCAGCAATCTTGGAGCTGGCATTATTCAGTTTTTTCTAGCTTGGATTACTCCGTATGTCATGGGTTTGGCATGTGTTGGCTTTTGCCCCATTAGAAGAATTTTTTTGCCGCTTACCTGTGAGTTTGATGGGTGGGAGTTGTGGGTTAGGGTGGTTGGTTTCTGTGCATAGGTGTTCTCACATTACGATTGGCTGAAGTTGTCTTCCATGTCATCGTTGAACATATATGATTGGTTGGGAGGATTTTCAGTGGTGCAATGTGGATCTACACCCGCTTGATTGAGTGTGTTTGATTGGTTGTGTCCAACAGTTTCTTCATTTTGGTTGTTTTGGGTTTTATGTGTTTGGTCTGATTGGTTGTTCCGCTGTGCTGCCATGGCATCCGCTTGAATCTGTTCTGGGGAAATCGTGGTGCAAGCTTGGGTCTCAGCGGAACTTGCGGCCTGCTTGCAGGCGGTCAGTGCGCGACGTCAGTCCTTGCGCGAGATGAGCTCAACCAAGGCGATATCAGCTCTTTCACCCCAATAGAAGGCGAAAGTAGAGTCTTTAATTTTCCCAAAAGTTGGGCTTGTTTCATCCATATTGTCTTCGCAGAATTCCAGTGTTTCAATCCCACATTTGATGGGGCAGGCATGATCCTTGTGGCCTATTGCTGAGCAGAATTCGCAAATGGGTGGGGTGTGCTCTGGTGTGATATGGAAGGGGTGGGATATGCTGCCATCAGGGGAGGTTGATGGTCACTGTGCGGGGAATTAGGGTGATGTCCTCAGCCACATCTTGGTTGGGTTCAATAATAGCAATTGCCTTTCCTGTGCACAGGTGGGGCAGGAGGGGAAATTTTTTGAATTCAAATTGTTTGATTACTCCGTAGCCTTCAAGGCCCCGCAGAGTTTGTCCACGAGGACATCACAGTGCACGGTGCTTGGAAGTCAGTCAAATATGATGAAGAGGTCGTTTGTCTCATTCCATCATGTGTGCACCGTGCGGATAATTCTGTCTTTATTGTTGGTTTTTATAAAAAATTTGATTTTTGCTGCTTCTGCCACTTCTTCCGCGGACATGAACCTGACGTCCACCCATCCTCTGTGTAAATTTTTGTAAATTACCGAGATGGTGTTTGGGAAAGTCGCGGAGAAGGCCTCCCCATTTTTTCCCATGACTCAAGGGAAGTATCGCTGACCATGATTCTGAGGCCATGTTTGAGGGAGGATAAGGGTTGAGAGTGTTCAATTTTGGTATATGCGCCCATTTTTTGCAGGAATTGCAAAACTCCAGGTGTGGCGTTGTGCTCACCCTTTTTGGTGGGTATATGTGTCAATGTTCCACCGGGGCGTTTTCCCCCAGTGGGTTGGAAGGGCTTTGGGCCTTTTGCGCTGGCCACTTTTGCCCAACTGGTGTTGTTGCGGATAAATTTGCTCATATTCCAGGTTGATTGTCAATCTCGGAGAAATTGTGTAGAATCGTGTTATTAAAAGTGATAACAACGGGAAAGAAAAGCTGGGTTGGCCAACTTTTGTTTTAACCCAAACCCATGTTGGTTATGGAATAGAACCATTTCCCCATCTTTGAACTGAGTTAACCCTTTATGCTATACCTGATCAGCATCCTGATTCTTTATCTTATTGGCTAAGCTGAATGAGTACGCTTCATTTTGCAATTTTATTGATGTGTCAGCTAAGGGTCGCCAAATAACATTGGGGGTCCATTCCACAGGTATCTCCTACAAAGATATATAACAGCGTCAGAAGAGCAGGATGTCATACTTTTAGTAACTGAAAGGGGCTCTTCCCTGTAGCGGAATGATAACTAATATTATAGACAATGAAAGCGGTGGAAAGAAGGGATCTTTAGTTTGAGGGTCCATCTGTTACTAATTTATGGAGTATGTTACTAAAGTCCCATTGACCCGCTCAACAAGTCCGTTGGACTTAGGGTGGTATGGTGTTGTCAAAACCCCACAGATGGCCATCAGCTCATTAAGCTTTGGGAGGATTTGGGAAGTGAAGTTAGTTCAATTATTGGTAAGGAGGAACTGAGGGCAGCAATGTCACAGGATAATACATTCCATTATGAACTTGGCCACTGTGACCACCCAAAAATCCCATATCAACTGTACCTCAACCCACCAATAAAGTGATCATTTCCACCAAAATGTATTTGAACAAATTTGCTCCTGTTGTCAGAGGGCCAACAACATCTGGGGGAACTTTATGCCAAGAAAAATGTGGTTTCACTAACTCGTAGGATGTCATCTGGTGGAACGGCTTTTCCATTTGGCACTGGTGGCAGAAGGATATTGTTTCCAGCAAGTCAAAGTTCATGCTTTCTCAATAATAATGAGGGCTTACCAATTCCAATATCTTGCGCATGTTACCATGTCTGACTGCCCTATGCGCGCTCATGTTAATGTTAGGCTGTGCTGAGGGTCATGGGAAGTTCACTATTGAATAGCCAATCTACTTGTACAACTCACCATTCCACTAAAAGATATTGGCTCGCATTTCATTCAATGCTTTTATTTTATGTGGTGGCCCATAATCATACTTTCCACTGAGCATCATATCATACATGGTGTCGCTCAGATCTGCCATAGCTGTTATGGTCAGTAGCCTCAACAAGCGATCAGCGATCTGGTGTTTTGCTTCAGGGTGCTGGAGAATATCGAAGTCAAAAGCCTGCAATTAGAAGACCTACCAGGCTAGACGCCCTTCAGGCTCCTTGAGGTTATTCAACCAGCGTAATGAAGCGTGATCTGTTACAACTTTAAACTTCACCCAATGCAGGGTTAAACTAAATTACTAATATGCGTAAATCACCGCTATCTACTCTCACTCAATCATGGTATAATTACACTCATGGCAGTTCAAGCTCTGATTGCAATATGTAATGGAGTGATCCTCCCCCTTATCATCTTTGGGAGATAGGACCGCCCCAATGGTGGAAAGGGAGGCATCCGTTTTAATGATGAACTCTTTATCAAATTTTGGGTATCATAGCACTGGTGCACTGATCAGCGCCATTCAAAGTGTATCAAAAGAGCATTGTCAGCATTCCGTCCATTCAAACATGGCATCCTTTTGTAATAAACTCAAACAGCGGACCTCCAGTACAACTAAAGTTGAGTATAAAGTGGCAGTAATAGCTGACCTTCCCCAAAAATACTGTACATCATTTTTGCTGCTTGGTGTAGTCATCTTTCAGATAACCTCCACCTTAGCTGGTTGAGGCTTCAGCCCAGTTGCATCTACTACAAACCCTAAGTAATCTAGCTGTTTTATTAGAAAATTGACTTTTTTGAGGCTTGATCATGATGTAGGCCTTTGCAAGCCAGTGGAAGACCTCCTCCAGCTGGATAAATTGCTTATAGAACGTTTGGGAAAAGACAGTGATATTGTCAAGGTATACGAGGATGCACAACAGAATCAGGTCGCCAAGAATGGTACCAATAGCCCGTTGGAACGTAGCCAGGGAATTACACAGCCCTTGTAGCTACGGGTTGATTGAAAAAACCTTTGGATTTGATAATGGCGCATTTCTCATGTTCTGCCATGAGTAACTTGATCTGACAATAACCTGATATCAAAACCATCACAGAGAAGTAATGATTTCCACCTAATTGATCCAGTGCATTGTCAATTCGTGGCAAGGGATATGTGTCTTTTTTGGTGATGCTGTTGAGCTTCCAGTAGTCTATTACAACATGGTTGGTACTGACCTTTTTTACAATTAGGATGGGCAAAGCCTATGGACTCTTTGAAGGTTTGAGTATCCCTTGCTCCAGTAGCTTTTTAATCTCTGCTGT
>JAKSZP010005770.1:0-65657 GCA_022478985.1 Massospora cicadina | reverse complement strand
ATGAGCAATGGATTCAGCCACATCCAATTGGCCAGAAACTCACCTCCAAGGGTCCAATCCCTCATCACCACATCTAGCAATATTGGATTTGGCCGCATCTGGTTGGCCAGATCGCCATTTCTGAGGCTTCCCTTCCCCATCAGCCTCTCAATTCAATTTTGAGGCATCTGATTCGTCAGATTGCCATTTATAATAATTGGTACAGTCAAGCCCCCCTTCCCTGGCCCCAACTATCGCCCTAGGAAGATTAGGGCTATGTGGTGGTCAGGCAACGCCTTGACCGTTACAAACGTCTGCTTGGCCAGGATCAGGCACATCCCTTCAGTCTGTCTAGGGATATATTTGCTTTGTCCATGGTTTCCCCTCTACCACCTTCCCTCCATGCTCAGGTGGTCGCAATCGCCATGTGAACTATCCACAAGATTGTCCTGGATGCCATCGCAGGCTCCACCATCACCCTCCCAGTAGCTGCATACAGATTCCAGTCACATTTGGTGGACCACTTTCAAACGTGGATGTTTGGGTACCTCCCACCACATCGCATTCAGCTGGTCTCCTCCTGGTTCCCAGTTTGGTTCATCAACTCGGACCCCTTCCTCCACACATGTTCAATTGTGGTTACAGCCCCTTTACACTTTCCCCCCTCCTCCCCTTAGTGGCGTTCCCGCTGGCAACAGGAGATAACATCGCTTCTATGGGGTGCCTTCCCTGTTACTGAGTTTCATTTTCTTTCATGTTTACTTTCAGAAGTGTCTGTCCCCTGGTAGCCTTCCCCTCAATAAATCAAAAATAGAGTTCGTGTTATAATTTATACAAGCACTCCAGTCAATATAGTTTCCACTAAGTTAATACAAAAATTAATGCTGAAACCTGATGTAGACCATCGCATGGTTTATGGAACTGCTGGAGCTGCAAGCACTGTTTCTGAGGGAGCTTATAGTACGCTGCCGCTATGATTTGGGTCCATTGTCGTTGTGGCTCCAGAAATTGTGTTACCAACTGAACACTATGACATAATTAATCGGGACCGCTTTTCTGTGATATTTTGGGGCTATTGTTGATATGATGGAGGAGAATCTCTACATTTTGGGTCAGCAGATCCTATAATACTTTACTACTAGGGGAATACCCAAGGATCTGGTACATACTAGTCATATCAACCTCACCTACAGTGATGGGATATGACCTGTTTGCTACCATCAATTGAAGCGCAAAACTCAGCCCCTTCCTCAGCAAACTTATGAATACCAAGGGATACCTCTCCGAGTGGCAGGGCCCATGTCCATCCCTTCCGGCCATCAAGACTTAGTGAATACTGAGTTTGAGGTAGAAGTGCTGAGTGGGTCATTCGGGGAAGTTATCAGGCTCTACCATCAAACATGGTTTGAGCTGCATGTGGCTCCAGGAATAATACTTCCAGTTCATGGGTAGATAAAAGTTCTGTTAGCAAACCTGCAGAGCGAACCAATGACAATCCGCCGCCATCAAATTATAGCGTATCTACATCTGATTCCCATAGATGAGGTCCGCCAGGTTCATGATTTCAGGTCATTAGATGAATTCAGACTACCACTTGAATCATCAGTTGATGTACTAATGGTGTACTGCGGAGTAATTTAATGGGATTAACGTATGAACAAAAAGATCAAGCGATGGCTTTATTTTAAAAATAAAAGGGGATTTTCGTTGTTGATGATCACAATTTAGGTTGTGCTTGGGGGGTGGTCCATCAATTAGACATGAGTGATCATACTCTGATAAGGTCTCGGCTAATTCACCACTCCCAGGCAGCATAAGATGTGGTTACTGAAGAAATCAACAAGTTATTTCAACAAGGGATGCTTGAGCCATACAAGAGCCTATGGGCTTTGCCTGTTCTGATAGTTAAAAATAGGGATGGCCAAATGAGTAGTAATAGACTATTGGAAACTCAACAGTATTACTAAAAAGGATTCATACCTCTTTCCTTGAATTGACGACGCTCTAGACCGATTAGGGGGTGCTCATAACTTTTCTGTGATGGATCAATATCAGGCTACTGGCAAATCGAGTTACCCTTGGTGGAACAGGAAAAATGCGCTGTGATCACCTCTAATGGCCTTTTTCAACTGACATGGATGCCTCAAGGACTGTGTAATGCTCCTGCTACTTTTCAGTGGGCCATGGACACTATTCTTGGTGACCTGAAACTGTCTTGCATTCTAGTATACCTTGATGATATTAACGTTTTTCTCGCGAACCTTTTTAGAGCACCTAGACCACCTAGAAGCAGTGTTACATCAGCTGGCTGAGGCGAACATAAGGATTAAACCTCGGAAGTGCAACTTTTTCAGACCAGCTAGAATATCTGGGTTTTGTGGTAGATGCAACTGGGTTGCAGCCCCAACTGCTAAGGTGGAGGCCATTAGTAAAATGGCTACACCCAATGATAAGCGCAGTATACAGGTATTTTTGGGGATGGTTAGTTACTATTGACGGTTCATCCCTAACTTTAGCTGTGTTGGGGGCCAGTTATTTGAGTTGTTAAGAAAGGACGTTGTGTTCGAGTGGATGGAATATTGTCAATCTGCTTTTGATGCACTCCATATCGCGTTGAGCAGCACACCAGTGCTGTGATGCCCAAACTTCAATTGGGAATTTATTGTTCAAATGTATGCAGCCCTTTCCGCTGTTGGGGCAGTACTTTCACAGAAAGATGATGAGGGCAAAGTACATCCTGTTGCATTTTGTAATCATAGTCTGAACTGTCATGAGCATAATTATAAAGTGACTGAGTGGGAGTGCTTAGCGGTAATCTACGCGTAAAAAAATTCAGAGTTTATCTGCATGGGGTATGGTTTAAAGTCTTAACCAATCACATGTCATTACGCTGGTTGCAAAATATCAAAAACCAGAAGGTCAACTGGCTCAATGGGCTCTCAAGTTACAGGCTTACAAATTTGAAATTCTTCATTGGCCAGGAGCGAAGCATCAGAACGCAGACTGTTTATCTCATTTACTAACTATTGCGGTGACAGCAGACCTTAGCAACGTGATGTATGATAAGATTCTCAGCGGAAAATAAGATGACGAACTGCCTCAAGTAATCAAAATGTTAAATGAATTGCACCAAAATACATTCCAATGGAACAGAGAACTGTATAAACAAATCGGTGGTTCTATGGTGAATTTCCCGTGGCCCTCTATATGGCAAGGAATCATTATGAGTGCTCACAGGGCGGTCGGGCATGGTGGTGTGCATAAAATGATGGAGTTGTTACACCCATGGTACTATTGGGAAAGTATGAGTTTTGATGTGTTCAAAACTATTTCCTGTTGCCATCAATGTCAAGTGGATAAGCCATTCTGTCATATGACAACATACCGGTTAGTGAAACCACATTTCACTTTGCATACGGTCTTCCTCAATGTCATTGGGCCCTTGCTGACAGGAACCAACTGTTGTATGTGCATCCTTGTGGCAATCAATCATTTGACCTGGTGGGTTGAAGCAAGGGTGATACAAGACCTGGGGGCTGTTATAGTAGCTAAATTTGTGCTAGAATTCATCATCCAGCGACAAAGTTGCCCTCAGTTCATTCTCACTGATAATGGCACCAACTTCACCTCACACATACTTCCTAAATTGAATATGCTTATGGGGATCTGCGGAGTTCTGATGACCCCCATACCACCCCAAGTCCAATGGAATGGTCGGTCAAGTGAATGGAACCCTGGCGAACATACTCCAAAATAAGTAATGGATCGACCTTCTGATTGGAGCTCTCTCCTTTCCACCACCGTGTTTGTGTAAAACATTAGTTACCTCTCTGCCACAGGAAAGAGTCCATTCCAAATACTATATGGCTGACACCCGACTCTTCTGGCGTTGCTTTGTGCATGCGTAGAAGACAATGGTGTATTAGAACCTCACCATTATTTGACTCATCTCATGAACATTCTGGCCAAGCTACAAACCGAAGCATATTTCTTCAGTTTGGCAGAGAAGATTAAGAAGCAGGCAGCAGATCAGACATGTCATAGTGGATTGGTGTCTTTCAAGGAAGGTGATATGGTTCTCTTTCATGACCAGCATAGATTCGGCCAGAAGCATAAACTTGCCAGTATTTGGATAGGTCCATTTGAAATAATAGAGAAGACTGGAGTCAATGCATATACTATTAAGGATACTATTGGTGGATGGATCATCAATCAAATATATGTGAAGTTCCTCAGACCTTATAAACAATAGAATCCTATCATCCAGTTAAGGAGGGGTTAATGTCACAAACTTGATGACTGGATGATAGTCTTGGGACATCTGGGCGGAAACTGCCAAACATAGCATCAGTTACAAATATTCGATTGCCTTGAGCTGAGGCGATATTGGGATATAACAAGTCTTATGAAACATAATGATTTTTATTGGATTGCCTCCATATTAGGCGATAAGATGATAAGGCAATGTTGATGTTTGACAAATATGAAGTAAATCGCCTACAAATAGGGTGACAGCAGATTAAGAATAATAAGCCAAAACTCAAGGAAATTGGTGGAATAATATAACCCAAGCAATGAGAAGTAGTATCGCCTGCAGCTGATGTATAAAAGAGAAATAGGTGATTGAGAGAGGTAGGTTTTTAATAGTAGAGATGAGATGAAACAACAAGGATGCTGTATATATAAAATAAATAAAAGAACTGTTTGGGGAGATTGCTCCTATTTTTTAAATATTTATAAGTGTGTCCAAAGGACTGACAATCTCCACATTGTCCGTCAGTTGCTCAGAGGGCTTGACCTGTGCGAATATCCCAACGGATCCTAGCAATACCACTCAAAATTACAACAATAGGTAATCCCATATTTAAGATAGCCATAGCCTGGTCCTTCTGAATTATCACTTTAAAATTTGGTGATATTACTCCAAACTTTGTTGGGAGGGGTAACAACAAGTTAAGAAGGAACGTTGCATTGAGCTTTTAGGCAATTCTAGTGTTTGCCTTTGGCGGTTCTGTTTGATTCCACTAAAGTGGAGCACATGGTATAACCGACTGAGCAATAGACAAGCAATATGGTGAAAACTGGCCCTTGAGAAATAATAATGAAGTACTTAATTAGGAGCTATATACTAACAATACAATTTTAATTAACATATAAACTAATGGCTAGTTCCATTCACTCTTCCCTACTCTTACTTCTTCAAAGACCTTCCCTCCTCATACACGCTCAATTATTGGTTAATGGTATTTCTAGTCAGTTTCAACCCTTCCGCTTATAATTATCTATTTGCTACAAAATTTGAGTTTTCATTCTTTCATCTAGACTTTAAAGAATTCCCTCAATTTTCCAAGCAATCATCTTTTCTGTTGATTTATTTGCCCCATAAATACAATCCGCCAAATATGTGGCTTTCATCCAGTTCTACCAATCTCTTGACATTGCCCCCTAGATTGGATGATAAGCTCCTATTGCTTGTATGCTTAAAGGAACTTTTCAAGTACTTAGTTGATAATCCAACCACCTGTGGGTTCCTTAGTAGTGTAGGCGTAAACAAGTCTATTAAGTATCTCAAACAGGCTATCCATATGCTGGCGAATTTTTCCTTCTTCCAAACTCATGTTAGTCATGGAACAAGACATGATCTCATACCACAAACTGTGGAAGGCTGCTGCATCTACATTGGTCAGTCACCTGATTCTGAATCTTTTTAGCTAAACTAGTGAGTATGCTTCGGTTTAGAGTTTAATCAGCATTATTGTTAATTTAATTAAATAGCGCTGAGGCTCTTCTCCGCCGGTATCCTTCACACAAGAAAAAAGCAAGGTTGGAAAAACTGAATGTCTACCATAAAGTAATTTTAAGGGACTTTTTCATGTCAATAAATGATAGCTAATATTGTATCAAAGACGGCAGTGGATATAAGGGTACTTCAGTCAGCAGGCTGATCATTTTAAAAGCTTACATAGAATGTTCACCAAGGTGCCACTGACCAGCTTAACCATCTCATTGTATTCAGGGTGGTATGGAGTAGTTAGTACCCTGTGGATGGCCATCAACTAATTCAGCTTATGAAGGACATGCGACGTGAAATTTGTTCTGTTCTCTGTGAGAATAAACTGTGGACAACCATGTTACTGTATGACGCACCCATAATGACCTTAGCAACAGTACAGCTCCTAAGTTCCTGATTGATCTTGCTTCCACCCACCTGGTCAAGTGATCTATGGCTACAAGTCTATGCTTGGAGCCATTCACACCCATCAGCAGAGGGTCCACCACATCAAAGAATACAGTGTGCCATGCAAAACGGGGCTTGACCGGTTAGCAGAATGCTTTCTTGTGGAAAGGTTTTACCACTCAACGCTGGTGACAACGAGCAGCCATCTCCAGCACATTGTAAGACATGCTCTCCCAATAGTAACGTGGTCGCAAAACCTTCAATGCCTTCCATAGCCCTCCATGACCTACTGCCCTATGTGCATCTATGATAATTGCTGGGTTGGCGGAGGCTTTTGGGAAGCTCAGCATCAATTCTCCAATTCTCTTATAAAATTTACTATTGTGAAAGAAAGTGTCACGGCGAAGCACATCTTGCACTTTGATCACCTTTTGCAGCTCATTGTGGTATATCCCATAATCATCTTCTCATACACTATGTCTGCCAAATCCTCTGTATTGGTGACCGTTGGTAACCGTGAAAGGCAATCCACGTTCTGGTGTTTATCCCCTGGGCTGTGTACAATCTTATAGTCATATGCTTGGAGCTCCAGGACCTATTGTGTGAGCCGCACTTCAGGTTCCCACAGTTTCTGCAGCCACTTCAAGGATTCAGGATCCATGTTCACTTTTTAATTTAACACCGTAGAGGTAGACCCAGAACTGTTTATATGAATATATTACTGCTAAGCACTGCTGTCCAGTCATGGTGTAATTCGTTAAGAGCATGTTAAGATTCAGCTACAATATGCGACATGATGCTCCACATCGTCATCTTTTCTCAGATAATACTGCCCTATGGAGGAAAGTAAAGCATCCGTTTGCACAATAAATTCCTTTTCAAAATCAGGGTATTGTAAAATGGCGCGCTACTCAATGTGGTTCATAAGACATCTTAGCGTTTTGTCAACGGTCAGTCTTGTTAAAAATGGCATTTTCAATAATTTAAAGTGCGGAGCCCAAATATTGCTGAAATTGGGTTTGAACTGGCAGTAGTAGCCGACTATTTAAAAACACATCTGTATCACTCTTATTACCTGGCCAAGTAATCTTGCATATAGCTTCCGCCTTTGAAGGCTGAGGATTAATCCCTTTTAAGATTACCACAAACCTGAGATATTATAATTGCTCCTTAAAAAATTGGCACTTTCAAGGCTTGGTTTTTATGTTGGCTTCAACAAGGCGTGTAACACTTATTTCAGGTGATCATGAAATTTCTTTAAATGTCCATGAGAACGTATTATTATCATCATAGTAGGCTAGAACGCAAGACTGCTTCAAATTACTTAAGATATTGTCCATAGCCCGCTGGAACGTAGCCAGAGCGTTGCACAAAACCTGTGGTATAGGTGTAGGCTGGAACAACCCCTTTGATTTGATTAAGGTGCACTTCTGTTGTCCCACCGGTAGCAACTCAATTTACAGTACCCCAATATCAAGCCTATAGTGGAAAATTTAGTTGGCGCCGCTCAGCTAATTTAAAGTTAAAAATTCATGGAAGCGGGTATAAGTCTTTTTTCATGATGCAGTCAGGCTTCCGGTAGTTGATTGATACTTGGTTGGTGCCATTTATTTTCTTGACAGTTAGTATTAGTGACACCCAGGGATTTTTCACGGCTCTAACATTCCCTATTCAACCAATATTTCTATATCCTCAGATAAAATTTAATCCTCTGCCTTTGAGTGACAAAATAGGCCATGATTAAATGGGAGGGTAATCTCCTGTGTCCAACCAATGCACAAAACCTCCTGCACATCCCAAATTGTGGTCATTGGATGCAAAAATGCCTCGTTATTTCAAAAACAGATTTATCAAAATGTCCTTATAGTCCTCTGACAGGCCAGTTAGAGCCTCACGTTGAACCACATCATTACTCTGGATGAGGTTTTTTAAGAGTAGCCTGATATCTTCCCAAGAGCCATAGTCATGTATATGGTGGACCTCATCAATAGAAATCTGATTATATAAGCCAACAATTGTTGCCTTTTAACCTTCATAGACTCATTCTGAAAATTTGGTATCAACACCTTCACTTCTCCGATGCCCTGTTGATAGGAGCTCAGAAACCACCTGGGGCTCTAGCATGATTACTGGTATGGCCCTATAATCTTTTGTAGAGCACTTCAGGGGTGTTTTGAAATCCATTTATATTATAACCTGATTCCCAGAAGGTATAATGAAAGCACTTTTATCCCAAAGCAGAATACAATTGTACTCATAAAACTGGTTAGGAAGATCTTGGGTCCTCCGCTTCATATGCAATATTGTATATGAATCACAATGTTTCTATATATGAAATTTTTTAATGGAAGCAGATTGGGTCTTATGAACTCCATTGGAGGTAAATTATGATGGGGATACGTTGTCCCAGAAGATCAAATGTTCCCTCTGCCATATCAATCTATACCCTGATTAGCACATGAATGCGGCCCCAATTAACATGACATAATGATTATTATGTAGCACCACCACTGGAGCAGATGCCCCTACCAAACCAAACCTCAGAGCAATGCGCTGTAAGCGCCCTCCAACACATTGCTCTGTGCCCCCGTGGTCCCATACACAACTCTGTGCTCTACATCAGGCTTATGTTGAAGCTTAGCCACGTTCTTGGTGGATATAATATTGATGAAAGCGCCAGTATCTATACTTTCTCAGATTTTTGTGTACTGAACAAAATATATCACATTATGTACACTCTGTTTAAGAAGAGCCGTTGGTGTTCATTACATGAAGATCCAAGGGATTTCGTTTATCCAGAATGTGATTATAACTTCACCAACTTGATGATACTCCTGAGCAAATTTTCTTTACCAGAATCGACACTTTCATCCCCTCTATGGTTGTGACATTTCTTGAGGGTCAAATTGACTGTACCGCTCTGCTGAAGACTATGTCAGGCGTATGGTTTTTGTACATCTCAGCGGAACTTTAAGTCTGCGTTAATGGAGTCTTTCCCTCAATTTGATGCCAAGATATCTTAGGGGATTTGTTGAAATAATAAATCGTCAGGGGTGAGTATTGAGATGACACAAAGTGACTTATGAGAAATCATCAGGGTCAAAAAAGTTTTAATTAGCAGAAAAAGAGGAAATTTCTCTACTCCGCTTGATCTTTTCCCTGTTCATTTTTGGGGCATCTGGTACTTCATGGATATTCTTTTTTACTGGACAGCTAGCCGCATATTAGCCTTTTTGGCTGCATAAGAAACAAGAACATCTAAATGGCACTCATCTCTGTTTTAACAACAGGTCTGGGTCAGAAATCAAATGATAGATTTTAATTTGGCCAATGATGAGCTTGTTGAGCATAAAGGGGATGGAAAAGACCCGCCAGAGTGTTAAGTGGATGAGGATTAATCAATGGATCATATCCGAATTATTGGTGTCTTTTTCAACGGAGATTTAGTAGCAGTTGCAGGAGCTTTCCATTCCATATTGAGAGCACAAGCTGTGATAGATAGATGGCGTAAAATAATTACCAATTTTTAATAGTTCCTCATTGTCTTAAAGAATGTGGTTCATATATTATACAGTTCTCAACATGGCTTTAAAGCCACCATCATTGCATGCCAACCTACATGTTAGTTAATATAGACGCTCCCATCAGCACATGAGCCTCAGACATCAACTGCTCAGCAAACTCCACAAGGACTCGTTCTTTTGAAACTGTATAGTCAAAAGCTCTACCTTACACCATGCCATTTTAGCCACACCCCCAAACAGGCGGATCACAGTCTCCTTCATCTCTTGATATATTACATTACCAATCTAAACGTAAAATATGCCCTAGTTGGTGCTTCTGACATCCAGAGCGGATAACAACAGTTTAACTTTCCATTGATTGTAAGACCCTTCTACTGCAAATTTGTTTTTAAAAACCAGGTTTGTTTCCATCACGGTTATATGAGGGCAGCTTTTCAATGCAGACCCCTTCCTCTTCTGCACAACTATTCCATTTACACTCTACACAGTATAGCCACTCTGTATTGTCACCCAAGCGGTTGGCAAGTTGGTTGGGTTGGCCACCCTTCTGGTGCAGCTGGTGAATGCTTGGGCAAGATGATCTTTTATACTCTATTCTCTTGGAAAAGCATTTTGTTGAGCCTGGAGCAGGGTATCCAAGACAAGCTTCAGTTCTGCGTAAAGAATAACTCAATAAACTGGGGAAGTTTCCCGTCAAGTTGAGCCGTTTGTGCCATGACTTTGGTTAATATAAAACTTTTTTTAGTTTTTATCAATGGGCCTCATGTATTGGCATCACTGTTAGCTTTTGGTGGTTCTAGTTGATTCCGCCAAACTTTTTGCACAGGGTAAAACCCACTGAGCAAGGACAAGAGACATGATGATGAATAGCCCTTGATAATAAATAATAATAAAGTACCTGATAAGAAGATGTTTCCTTGACAATAATTTAAATTTATTGCGGGGAAAGCTGACCATGGGACGGACACTTCTGAATATGGCTCAGAAGAGACAAAACTTAGTACCAGGGAAGGCACCCCAGAGAAACGATGCTATCTCTTGTTGCCAGATGGAACGCCACTTATGAGGAGGGGGGAACGTGTGAAGGGGCCGTAGCCACAACTGAACAAGTGTGGAGGAAGGGGTCTGATTTGATGAACCAGACTGGGAACCAGGAGGAGACCAGCAGTCGGCGACGCGGTGGGAGGTATCCAAACATATACACTTGAAAGTGGTCCACCAAATGAGACCAGAATCTGTGGACAGCTTATGGGAGGGTGGGGATGGAGCCAGCGATGACATCTAAGACAATCATGTGGATGGTCCACATGGAGATTGCAACCACCAAAGCACGGAGAGAGGGTGGAAGAGAGGAGGCCATTGATAGAGCAAACATATCTCTTGACAGAATGAAGGGATGCGTTTGATCCTGGCCCAGCAGACGTTGAACTTCGCGCCATATCACTTTAGAGGTAAGGCACTTCTCCAGGCGGTGGAACAGCGTTCCATAGTGGCCACACACGACACAGGATGAGTGTAAAGCGTTAGAGCGCTCAGCTGTACAATACACCTGTCTCAGGCAGCGCCACACATGGGAGCGAACTTGAGGGTGCAACAAAGGATGGTGTACGTATTTACAGATAGTTTTTTGGGTCTCAATGGAGTATGGGATGTCCATCGTGTCCAGGTAGTCCACCCTGGATAGGACATGGGGTCGTGTGGGGATCACGCCTTCTTGGATGGGTAGCCCCTGTACCTCTTGTGTGAACTGAGGAGAGGGGCGGCCTCTTTGGGTTGTATGTCTAATAATACGAATTCTTCACTCAGTGCTCCGCATGGAGAGTAGGATTCGTTTGTAGTGGGTTTTAGTCCCGTGAGGACCTGTGGCCAATGTGTGTGATGCGAGGTATTTCATCAGGGAGTGGGGGCTGATGGATTGTTGAGGCCCAGGCGCAGGAGAAGTTGGAGCAGGCTGCGCGGGACCAGTGTTGGAGGGGAGTGTAGGGGCGGTAATGGCCGCATTCCAGGTGCCCAGGATCTTGGCAGCATGGGCTTTGAAGTCAAGCAGCCTCATGCCACCATGATGATGAGGGCCAAACATGACCTCTAGCCGTACTGGTGGAGGGCGGCCTGACCAAAGCCATCCTTGCAGCAGGGCATACAAGGATTTGAAGAAGCTTGGGGAGAAGGGGATGGCGTGGGCTATAAACCAGACTTTGGAGAGGAGCATAGAGTTGGCAAAACAACACTGCCAGTAAGGGAAGTAGGGTGGGCTCTGAGGGAGGCGATTCGCTTTGTCACGTTGTCCAAAATACGTCTCTCCATTACTGCTGACGTGTATCCGACTGCCTCTATCTACACGCCCAGATGGCGTACCGGTCCTATAGTAGGACGTGGCACAAAGGGGAGCACCAGTGGGGCAGTGTGTGTTGAGTTAGTAGGGCGAGGTCGTGGGCGAGCAGATGGGCCAGTTTGGGAACTAATTGCTGGGGTCCAGCAGTTCTGAAACCGACTAAGGAGGATGATTTCGGTTTTTGAAGCGTTCAGTGTCTCGTTGCTTACCCAGGAATACTCCTGGATGAGAGCTTCAAGCGCGCGTGCATCTTGATTATTAGACACCCCAATCACACAATCATCTGCAAACGCCATTATCTTGACTGGGGCTTGGCCTGGCACATGGACCCCAGTGAATTGGGCATTCATATTTCGCAGCAGTGGGTCAGGGCTGGAGTTGTATAATAGTGGGATGAGGGGGTCCCCTTGTCGCAAGCCCCTTTGAGGGAAGACTACTTCCGTTAGGAAGCCAGGGCCACGTACTGCCATTGTTGCAGATTCCGTGAGCAGCATCACCCAGTTGATGAAGCGAGGGGGTAAGCGGAACGGGTGGAGGCAGGCCCTGAGGTATTCCCAGTTTACTCTATCATAAGCCTTTTGTTGATCCAAGAATACAAGTGCCCCAAGGGCTGTGGATTGACATACATTAGCCACAGAGTGCACGTTATCCCATATCGATCTTCTAGGTATGAAACTGAATTGTTCTGGAGAGATGATGGAAGATGCTACAGTCCCTAAACGGTTAGCCATGATTTTTGTTAAAATTTTGGTGTCTGTGTTTGTTAGAGAAATGGGGCGCCAGTTGGCTAAGTCAAGCTTATCCCCTTTCTTGAAGAGTGTGATGGTAAAGGCCTCATGTCCTCCTGGTAGGAGGCGCGTTTCCAACAGGCTTTGGTTAAGTGAGGCGAGCAGCAATGAGGATATATATTTGAAGTACTTTTTGTAGAACTCGAATGGAATGCCATCTGGGCCTGGGCATTTTCAGTTTGGCGCACCGCGAATGGCTGTCCATAATTTGTTCAGAGTTATTAAATTCATTATTTCTGGGTATTTGAAAATGGTGCAGATGTGGGCTTGGTCGAGAAATTCTGCCACTTCAGCTGGCTGAATTGGATTGGATCAGTACAACTCAGAGTAATACTTTTTTGTTTTGATTGGGACTTCAGCTGGCATATCCATAATGGAATCATCCAATCTTTGTACTTGTGTGCAGGCCACGCTCTGGCATGGTGCAAAATTTTTTAAAGAAATCTGCGGTGCACTTGTCGCCTTTTGTGATGCGTGTGGCCCTGTACTGAATACAAACCTGATGTTTGTGTTGCCTTTCGAGTGCATTGAGGTGGGCAGATGCCTCCGCCCACTTCCGGCCCCATGAAGAGCTGTATCCTGTGGCTGGGATGTTGGACTCCAGGTGTGCCAACTCTGCCAGAGCACGCGAAATGACCGCCAATGTGGCTTGTGAGCATCTGGAGGAGAGATGGCGAGAGTGGCGGATGGTGTCATCTTTGAAAGTTGCCCATGTGGAAATGGGGTCCGCACAAAATGGTGCAACAAACTTTTTTGCCAAAGTTGCCGCTTCCACCCACATGGAAAATCCTGGCGTTGTGAGCTCGGAGGGGCGGTTTTTGTACCAGTGTGGGGCCTTAGCAGCTGTGACAGGTAGGTGGTAGGTTAGTGGGACCAGTCGATGGTTGAAGATTTCCATTTTTGTTGTTTTGAAGTGGGAGATGTGGGGTTGGAATTTCGCCGGTGTTAGGATAAGGTCAGTTTGGGTCATGGACCTTAATTGGATGTTGTGGATGTGGGGACACGTCATGTTTTTGAGCAGCAGGGCATGTCATGGCAGCACATCCATTAACCCAAGGGTGGCCTTTAGAATGCGCAATTCTAAATGACCCTGGGGGGCGTGGGGTGAGGAAGGCCACCCGTCTGTTGGTGTGTTTAGCCAACAGTTCATGTCACTGACTAGGAAAGAGTATGGGGGTAGCAGGAGGGATTTGACTGATGAGAAAAATTCCTGATGCTTGCGTGCACTGTTTGGGACATAGATGTTAATGATTGCGTGCGCTACATCAGCCCACAAGAAAGTGACAACAATTACTCAGCCATTTAAGAATGTTTCTGAGGATAAAAATATGAAAAAATTATTTTTCCAAATTAGCACCCCACAGTGCTTTGACCAAAAGGATAGGGATGGGAGGGGCATTGTTTTCCAAGCTTCCTCAGAACATCGTGGACAGTGGGACTCCTGGATGGCCAGGATATCCATGGGTAAATTGTGTTGTAAAAAACTCAGTTTCCTATCCTGGGATGGGGAGGCATTGAGTCCAGCGATGTTCAACGTTTCTAAAGTGAAGGTTTCCCCCATTGCACCTTAGGTGTGAGGGGGTGGGCCCACGGGCCCACCAGCCTCCTCAAGATCTCCACTGGCCTTCATAGCAGCACGGGTGTTAGCAGCAATGCTATTGGGGTTTTTCTTAATTTTTGCGGAAAGAGTTGCATTGGCTTTAGCCTTCACTTTTTGTTTTCCCGATGTCAGACAAATTTTTTGTGGTGCAGATGAGTTTAGTGCACCATTGAGCGGGTCAAAAAAATTTTTAAGTTGGGATGGGTCCCAGGTTAGTTTAAACTGGAGCTTGGGTGCAACGATTGGGTGAGATCAAATCCCCCATTGAATCCTCAGATTAAGTGGCCCACTCGGTATGGGCTTCCCAATATGATTGGTTGATGGATTCCTGAGTTGCTTCCGCTGTGAAGGTTTCCATGTCCTCCTGGCGTTGTGAGTGTGGGATAGCGGTGGCGACTTTGGCTGCTTCCTTGGCCGTGGCCCTGCAGGCCTTCTTGGCCTTCTTCTGCTCTTGCAGGGAGATAGGCTTTACCAGTAGGTAGCAGCCTTGTGCTCCCCATGGGAAAGCCTCTCTGGTGCTTACAGTTGGTTCATAGTGCGCCTCTCTGCTGGCCATGGCCACCGAGGGGTGCTCTTGGAATGTGACGCCCTCCTTGTTGGGGCATGCATGCACCTTATGGCTGAACACGTCACAGTGGGTGAAATTGGGGGGCGCACTATCCATGGCACCCAGAATGGGTGGGTGGTATGCTTTGAATTTCAATAAAAGTGGAGTGCGGGATCTGGGTTAGGTCCTTCACGATCTCCTCAGTTGGGGTCAGGACTGCGATGGCTTTGCCAGTGCACAGGTGTGGCATCAGCATGAAGCGTTGCATTTCAAAGGATTGTATTTCGCTGTATACGGTGAGACCATCTTTCTGGTGTTGTTCCAAAACGTCACGTTTACCGTAGTAGGAAAAAAGTCAAATGTGAGGAAAATTTGGTTTGATTTTGTCCATCTGGTGCATTTGGTTTCAACAACCCGTTGCCCTTTGGGGAGGTCGACCACTATGCGCACCACAGCAGCCTCATCTGCTGCCTCTTTGCTTTCGAAACCTAGGTCCAGCCAACTGCATGACATGGAGTGAGGTGCGACATACACCATGGTTGGGAAAATTGTATGCACATCTTCACAAAAATTTTCTCATAAGGCCATTTGTTGGATGTCCAGAAACACGCTGACTCCAAATTCCAACAACAAAAGTGGCTGGGAGTGTGGCGTGTTGATGTACTGTTTGCATCGCGCTTGCCATGCGAGTATCTCTGGGGAAATAGTGACCGCCAGTTTTTTAAAATTTTTGTCTATTCCGCCGGTTTCTCCGGGGCCTTTTTGAACGTTGGAGGCCGTGGGCCTTCCACCTGCTCCTCTTATCTTACTTTCCCAACTGCTCCCTGACATGGGCGCAGACTAATCTCCTCTGTGAGATTATCAAACTATATTCAGTCTTGAATTGAATAGGTTGCAAAAGTGATAGCAATGAGAAAGAAAAGTCTTGTTCCTTGACAATAAAAATTTATTTGATATGTAAACTAATGACTACTTCCATTCAGTCTTTCATGTCTTTTACTTTATCAAAAACATACTCTCATCTTTACCATTTTCCACTATTAATTCTCAGTGTTCCTAGTTGGTTTCAACCTTTTCGCTTAATATTTTTCTAAACACTACAAATCTCATGGGTTTTGTTATATCATCAAGGCTTTGGCGGAATTCCCGCAATTTTCTAAGTTATTATTACTTCAATCAATTTTCTCACCTCATAAATACAATTAGACGGATATGTGACTTATCATCCATTCTTTTTATTTTCTCAACACTCAGGATTTTCTTATTGATCTCCAGTAGACTGTGCAATCCAAAGATGGGTTGTAATAACCAGGAAAGGTATTATTCAGCCATACTGGCCATATCAAGTAATCTGGGCACCCAATATACTGACTGAGGAATGTGCCTTTAAAAATCTGGGTGTCATAAATATTTTTGGCATCTAAGCAGTCCAAAATGGAAATCTCAGTGGGTGAACACAATTATAATGACCTATGTCCTTGTAATCACTTCAGAGTCATCACCAGATTAATTCTCAATGCTTACAAGATGATCAAATCAGAAAGGTTTTGCTTTAAATTCTTTGGGGCTATCAGTTTAGGAGGACCTAAACATAAGCTGACCTTCTTTTTACAGCTCATTAAGAAAAAGGTTCTTCTAAAAACAATTATCATCAGTATAGTTGAACTAATTACAATAGTTACACCTTAGTTGCTCCTCCATATTAAGCTTTGCTTCCAATATGGTATACAATCTAGTTTTTATAAAATATTTTGAGGATCTCTGGTTTGGTAGAACAATTACATTGAGCAGTGCGTCTTTAATGTATTATAAAGAGTTGAAGCTTTTTTATACAGATGTGTCATGCATGGCTAGTCAGGGCTACTATGTAAACCTGCAACAATGCTGCTATGGCTTTGTCCAAAGTAAGCAATTTTGTGGTCAACTGAGTTTGTTCTAAACGTGGAACCCAGTTAATTTGGCAAAGGTTACATATTACTTTAGCATGATTCTCATAAAGGCTTGTTTCCTTTATTTCAGGCTTTACTTGGACCCAAATTCTTTAATAAGCGCTTCCTTCATTTCTCTTTAAGTGTGCAGTTCATCCATATGAGGAACCATAACCTCTTGCCATACACATAAAGTAGATTAAATATGATTTACCTTTTTGATAATCAGTTGTATCTTCCATTTTACTATCATAGACGTGAAGGGAAGTTGTGATTCACCCTTTTCCAGCTGTAAACATATCCTTTAAGGTGGTCTAAAGGTATTGAACTCTAATCCTGTAATGATGTGTACTCTAAGAGTGTCATGGATTAGGCTGAAAAATTAGACTGGGCTCCCAGTCAGGGTGCATAGGCACACAGTGGAGATACCAAAATTCCTTAGTCACAGCGATTTAAGCGACTTGTAATAATGGAGTTTATTGGTGACGTGAGGAAAGTAAAAGTTCATTAATCTACTGAAGACCTTAACTGCAAACCAGATGGTTGGAATGGGGGCAACCATGAGTCTTGCAAGGGCAACCCCAAGAGCGTGAGAGGCTGGGAGGATGACACTCCTCCAGGATTCATAGTTACTGGCGTTCATATTCAAACAGATGAGCTTGTGCGCCAGCAAAGGGTGGCACAGAGGCGGCTGCACAACCAGAGGTGAGGGCGGAGGTAGAATAAGACCCATGAAGGAGGTTGGGACTGAGCTTCCCTTGAATGGGATGACCCAGATCCTACAGTTGGGATAAACATCAGCGGCTGAGCCAGGTGTTGGGATTCTGCCCATATTACCAGCATGCTAGATTACCAGGAATTGCTAGGGGATATTTCCCTAAGGCGAGGTGAATTGGAAATCGGATGACTCAAATTTTGGAGAAACTATGTTGGGGGGATTTTGAGATATTTGCCTGGCCATATCCATTAGAAATTGATCCAGGCAAATACTTAAGATCTTGTCAGGCGTAATTGCTGACAAAATATGGTCATATGATAATGATTAACTATCAGGTGAACCTATTGGGTTCAGTCAGGTTTCATCACTAACAGATTGGGAATAAGTAGTTTGTTGTGAGGTGAGTGATGCCGCCTGCAACTAGTGAATTTATCAGTTTGTGCGTGACTTGCTTTAATGGGTAATAAGTCACATTACCTAAGCAGGTCACTAGTCAAATATGGTTGGTTCGCTTGGATTGAGAGGAAAACGTTAGGGACAAGTTTTCTGACTCTTCCCATTTTTGGTCTCAAGGATGTCCAATAATGGAATCTTAGGCAGGCTGGGGAAGACCATCGCTGCCAAAATGAGGATGTGTGATTCAACAGCAACGGCTGCCATTTCATCAAAGAGGTGTTAACCAAGGGTTAGATGACCGATGCCCCACTATAAAGTCACTAAAATACTCATAATAAAAATCAGCTTTTAGAAAAGAGTTATATAAATTCTATAGTTTTCATCCAGCATATAGTTTAAGTAGTAAACTATCATAAGCTTTCAATTTTTCTATTCTTCTCAAGGATATTATTGATGTGTGTGATAATTGGGAGACTCTTTTTGGAAAGAGTAAAGATCTGAGCGGGCATCTAAAAAAAGAGAATCAATTGAGGATGCTGCTGAGTGTGTTGGACTGAAGAGACTGTCACCAGAGAATATCAGAGAAGATCAGGTTGCAAAGATCGAGGGAATGAATACCAAGATCCCGAAATCACAAGTATTTCAAGCGGAATAATGGCTGAGCATTAGCTGAGATATAAGAATTCCAGTCAACAAAGGATAATAGTCGTCATACTATTATCAACCAATAATACATATACTATACAACGCGGAAAAGGTGCACAAGAACTAGACTTGTACAGTAATAAAATTATTGTGGTTGTTTGCTGATAATAACCCAAGACTATAAAATCTTTACAAGCTGGTGATCACTACAGGGGGTAGTTGAGTTGAAGAGCTTATAATAATATCATACAAAGACGAGATATCGAAACTGTGGATGGAGTTAGCCACTGTGAATCAGAATACTCTAAACTCAACAGATCATCAGGAATTTTCGGCCTTAGAAGAACGAGTTGAAAAGATAGAGGAAGGGATCAATAATGCTTCGAGTTTTAGGAGCAAGTTACTTGGAAAAGTAAATTCATTAAAGAAGAAAGAATGGGACCTAATTCATGAGGTCTTATATCTGAAAACGGAGCAGGAAGCAGATCGCATTTGTTTGAGAAATTTCAGCACTGATATCAAGTGACTAATCAAGCAGGTCAAGGAGCTAAAAGCTCACAAATGCAATTGTTAGCTAATTGTGGCAAGCAAGGTTGAAGAAAAAAGTTCTCGCATGATAATTGGGAAGTTGAATACCCCAAGGAACATGCTACCCACTTTGCTTCCCTTTTTGGAGATGACACCTGAAGTCACTCCTTAAGTGAGCCAAGTGGCCAAATTTAGAGAATCGGCTAGAGAAAGCTCAGAGGAATTTAAGGCAATGCCAAAAATTGCCAACGTTACATTGGGATAACGTTCCAGCATTTTTCCGACTGTTTGATATTACCATCTATGGCTACAGGGATCGTCAAAAGGCGTTGATGGTCATGAATTGCCTAGACACCGATTGTCATAACTTAGTGTTACCCCACCTGGAGGGGAACAGCTGGTAGTATGTGAAGGTAATGGTGGCCATCATGAAGGAGTTCAGGAGTCTGACGCACATGTTGAAGTGCAAACAGGAGTTTATGGGAATCCAGTTCCATAAAGACTAGTCTCTAGCAAGCTTTGCAGATCAGTTTTACCTGGAGCTGCAGATCCTGGTCGGAGCAAAAAGTGCTGGATGACTATAATGCCAGAATTGCCTTGCAAGTGGCCCTTTGGCCCCTATTGAAATTTGCATCAAATGATGTCTCCTGTTGTCGCAAAGGAGATAACTACATATCAATTGGTAGATAATTTGAAGATTTTAAGAGCAACATTCGATGCCCCAAATAGAAGTTTCAAATTTAATCTGGTATGCAATTTGAATCCCACAAAATGGAATGAAGGTGCTAAAGAGATGAATAACCAAACTGTGCCAGGGAATAAGACCAAAGAGTTTAGTCAGTTGAATAAAAAGGAAAAGGTCTGCTACTAATGTGGTGGGAAAGGACATTTCACCGTGCACTGCAAGAAGCTGAAGGATCAAATCAACGTGGTCCAGGAGAAAGAGTCAGCTGCCACTAAGGAATTAAGAAAAGGCCTGCGGCTTAGACAGGGAATAGTCTAAAGCTGCAAGAAGCCTGTTCCTCCTGACATCATGGCTGAGGAAATTGATATCAGTGATATGAATGTGGATGAAGACGACCATCTAGTACTAAAAAAATGTGGATGAAGACGCACAGGATCAACTGTATCAAGTGGTCAATTTGGTTGTAAACGCAGTGACCAGATCCAGGGTGAAGTGAATCAACCCCAAGATAATCAAGGATGTTGCCTGGTCGTATGCTAACAACTGGCAGACAAGATTTAATAGCTGCTGAGAATCCTGCTGATTTGTCCAAAGTCCTATTAGATGAGGCAAACCTGTCAGTCTCCCCCAGAGAAATAAAGGAATCGTTTCCTGATTTATCAGCACAAATCATTCACACCATCAATTCAGTTAATAACATCGCTATACACTCAGTAAACTCTATCTGACAATACTCCAAGTGTACGTATATAGACATACAAGTGAATCAAGTATGAGTGAGGGCTTTCATGGACAGTGGCATGCCCAATAAGATTGTCTCAACCAAGCGGGTAAAGAGAATAAAGATCTCTTCTGACCTGTAACACAATAAGGAAGAGTGATAGAAGGATTAAATACCACCATCTCATGTGGAGCATATAGTGCTTTGCCACTAAACTTTTCGGTCCTCGGTGGTATATGCGCCAGCAATAGTTTTGCCAACCAAAACTATGCCATTCTGATCAGCATGGAGTTTTTATGCAAGTATGGAGTTAAATTTAACTTTTAGGATAATATGTTGAAACTATTGGATCAGACTTTATCATTGGTATATCAGAAGGATGGAGAACTCCGCTGATTGCAGAAACTTATATAAATTTAATATATAATGATGGCATTTTCCTGATCTGATACCAATTAGTTGGTAGGAAGTGACGAGAAATGCTGATGGATATCCTAGAGAACTGGGGAATTTCCCTAAGGATCAGAAATGAGAAGGCCATACTGCCTGGATCACAGGTGATAGTCAACATGGGGTTGACATTGGAGATACCTGAGCTGTTGTATGGGGAGGTCAGAAGCCCCTGGAAGAAGTTCAAGTAGAGCCTTGGGTGGCTCCTGGGATAATAATGCTTAAACATATAGAAATTCGAGTTCACATGGCGAATTTAAGTAGAAACTGATGAGGATCAGAAGAGTTACATCATTACATTTGTTCATCTAATCCTGATGGCCGAATTGAGGAATTCCATGATTTTAGGATCCTTGATGAGATGGGATTACTGGCTGGTGTAACTGAGAGTATCAGCATATTGGTTGATCAAGAGCAACTTGCTGATCTTATGGAAAGCCAGCAAGAGGAGGTGCTAAAATTGTTCAAAAAGTATCAGGAAGTAATTCTCAGTATGACCACATTTAGGATGTACAAGAAATGTGATCCCCAAGGTTGACATTGGGGATAATTTGCCGATCAAGATGAGACTGGTTTAATGGTCAAAAGCAGACGAAGTGGCTGTGGAAGATTAAATCAACAAATTAATGAAGTATGGGTTTCTAGTTCTGAGATTGAGTCCCTGAGTGAGTCTAATTTTAATTGTGAAGAAAAGGATGGCTCAAATTGGGTGGTGGTTGACTTCCAAAAGCTAAATAAAATTACAAATAAGGATTAGTATCCCTACCAAATATTAAGAGCGCCAGATCAATTGGGAAAGCGAAATATTTTTTATGCGATGGATCTGATTTCAGCATATTGGCAATTCAATTTTCCAAAAGAAGACCAAGAAAATGCACAAATATTACTGCGCAGGGGCTATACCAACTGACGAGGATGCCCCAGATTCTATGCAACGCGCCTGCAACATTCCAGAGGGCCATGGACGCTATAATGAGTAACTTGAAGTTGTCATGCATCCTGGTGTACTTGGACAATAACATTGTGTTTTGTAGAAATTTTACTGACCATTAAATCAGTTGGAAGAAATATTCAAGATACTGTTCGCACCCAACCTGAAAATTAAGCCAAGGAAGTGCATAACTTCAAGAAAGAGTTGGAATATCTGGGATTCGTGATCAACCCTAGTGGATGGCAGCTGCAATCCCATAAGATAGAAGACATAGAACGGATGGTTGTGCTGAAGAGTTCTGAGACATCCAAGTGATCCTTGGGATGGTCAGATACTACAGAAAAATTATTTGGGACTTTTCCCGAATAGCTGATCCCTTATTCCATCTGTTGAAGAATCCAAAGAAAGGATTTTTATGGAATGAAAATGCACAGGAATCCTTTGATATGCTACATCGGTGCCTAATAGATTCTCCAATTTAGAAATATCCAAATTACAATTGAGAGCTTATTATACAAACCAATGATTCGTTGATGGCAATTGGCGCCATACTAATCTATCTAGATTAACTTGGGGACAAACATCTGATGGCATATGTGAGATGGACACTCTCAGCCGCTGAGAGGAATTACACTGTAACTGAGCATGAATGCATTGTGGTCATGTACGCCTGTAAGAAGTTTTATGTGTACATCCACTGAACGCACTTCAAAGTGGTGACAGACCACTCCTTGTTGCGTTGGCTCCATAATTTAAGAAAACAGAAAAATGACTGGCCCAATTGGAACTTAAGCTATATGCTTACAATTACGAGATTGTCCACTGATCAGGGGCTTCTCACCATATTGCAGATTACTTGTCATGGTAACCAATGGTCCAGATGGTATAATTGTAGAAGGGTGAGTTATTACAAAGAATGGTCTTTGGAGAAATTGGGAATGAGCCCTGAGAAATTCAAGATGCACATCGAAAAGTAATGTAACCACTGAGACCATAGATGGACAAGTGTTTAAGACGATTAATGGGAAGTGGTTACTATTCTTAAAGCCATCAGAAAGAGAAGCTATCATTTAAGGCCATGTCATAAGGTTGTCAGGAATGGAAGGCTGAGAAAACAACCAATCATATTCGCCAGTACTACTGGGAGTCAATCAATTAGGATGTGTTGACTATCTAGCTTGTTGCATGGAGTGCCAGCCGCACAATCCACATAAGAATACAATTGGATATTGACTGGTCCTCTCTGTATTTGCCTTGCATATGGTGTCCATCAACGTGATGGGACCACTGATGATGAGCACAAGGGGAGTCAAGTACATAATAGTTGCTATCATCCATCTGATGAGATGGGTTGAGATGAAGGCCCAGGCAAAAGTAGATGCTAGCAGCACCACAAAGTTCATCCTGGATTAAGTTGTATATTGACATAGATGCCCACATGTCTGCTTAGCGATAATGGACAAACTTCACATCTCATGTGATCCTAGAACTGAATGAGATAATGGGGATCAGAGGAGTAGTGTCTGTACACTACTGGCCAGAGACTAATGGGCTGGTAGAACGAGTGAATGGAACGCTGGCCGTGACACTGAGGAAGCTGGTCACATGAAAGAACTTCCATATGGGGAACATACCTGAGTTTAGTGAAATTGCCTAAAATATCAGTCATTATATGGTAAAGGGGAAATCGCGATTTGAGTTGTTTTATGGGAATGAGGCCGCGTTGCCATCAATTTTATATTCAGTGGTAGAACCAACATCAGGGTTGAGTGCTGAACAGTACTTGAACTGACTTATGAATATCCTGATCATGATATAATCGCAAGTATTTGATACTACATTTTAAAAAATATATGAGCGAAATTAATGGACAATAAGAACTGACTGGCCTTAGCAGAATAGCGAATAGGCGAAAGAGTTGCCTATTAATACGCATGGTTTAGGATGAAGAAACTAACTAAATGCATTGTGGTTGGGTTAATTTGAGATTATCGCCAAGATGGTGACTGTGCCTACTCCATCAATAATCTCTTGACTAGAAGAGTTGTAAATCAAGTCCATGCTAAGTGTTTGAAGTGATGGATTGATAAAAAAACAAAAGAGTTCCTAAATGACCACTAAACAATTAGTTTTTTCATGTCCTGATAATTTGGTAAGTCTAAAAAAGGACCTCTGAACTAATATAGATGGTTGAGTCCGAAAAAAAGATCACTGAACCATAGAAAACTGGTACTTTAAGAATACTATGGACCCAGTTGGAGAAAAAATAAAGAAAGATAGACTGCTGAACTGAAACTAGGCCAAGTCCCATGTAAAAAAAGAAGGAAAAAATAAAAGATTGATAAAAGAAATTGGAAAAATATTTTAAACTGCATAAAAAACCAATATCGTTTTATAATTTTTAGTTTTTAATCCTTGATATGAGTATTATTCACCCTATGTCGCCTCTTGGGGATGGAGGATGGATCGCAGTAGAAATGAATAGCCCATTGAAATCAATATGAGATCAGATGCTAGCGAAGACTAGACCTATATAAAACCAAGTTCTTTGAGCGGACGCAGATCCCTGCAAGAAAGCGACTAGGGGAAGGGAAATTGAAATGTTGGAAGAAGCCAATCACAAAACCCTGAAGCAGGGAGGAAAGCAACAGTATAGAAAGAGCAGTAGGCAAATAATACGAGTAATCCCAATATGGTACTGGTGCTGAAAGATTAGTCTTGAGCTCCTGACAACGTGATTTATCAAGAACACTGGACATATGGGCTGGCAAAAACAAGGGATGAGAGATGGGGTTGCCAAAACATGTCCCCTATTAAAGTTATCAGTGAAAGATACTAATGTGAAGTTCCTAAAATGAGATAGTTATTCAGGGAGCAAATGGAATTCTATAAGCGACAATTATGGTCTCAGAAACTGAAGATGAAGGAATGATGGAACCTGGGAGAGGCTGGAAGCTTCATGGACCAACTTTAATGCACTTGACTGAAAAGCTAAGAGCATAAGCAGCGATATCCTAACTTAGAATATTTTCAAGATAGGAGGGATTCAGCACTAGGGATAAAGCCTCGGTGACTTGAGCCTGTAATTTGGCGTAGGGAAGTTCAAAATGAATGCTGTTACCAATGGTAGCTCAGTAGCCCTGACAGTGGGCTTGTAGTTATGTCTGAGTCAGAAGAGGAACTCAGGAAGCAATTCTGACCTGGCAAAAAAAGGGTGATCAAGAGTGAAGGGCATAATTTCAGGAGCATAGACAATGATGGTCAGTGCATTATCAAGAGGAGCTGAATCCAGAAGAGTTTTGAAATCCAACTCTAAAATTGATGACAGAGGGAGAATTGGTCATGAGTTGTTCAAAACGATTGCTAGCCTGGTTTCAGAATGATTGGTTACTGTTTCCAGTAATTTATTGGAAGGAGTAGTTGCTGGTACCAGACTAGGTGTATGAGTCCTGGAAGGACCATAGAAGAGGTTCTGAAGCACATACAGACTCATCTGCTGGAAGGGCTAAAGATCTTGATCAGACAAACTATTTAGTAACTGTTTGTACCGTAACTCAGAATTTGGCATTTGAGCTGGACAAGAGGGATGATGTCAGAGTTATATGGAAGTCGACACTATAAACTCTACAATCCATTAAGCTCCAATTTTGGAGATTTTTTTCTCAAAATTAATGAGATAATCTCCCACGTGAAGTTTTGGAATGACATGAGCTAAAAGGTTATTAGATAAAAATAACAATGGTGAACATATATAAGCATTCTTAATTAAAGAAAATAAACATTGATAGCAAGAGTCTCCTGTCTAGGATGAGGAGAAAATCAGGAGATTTAGGATTCCATACCAAGAATCCTGAATATGACAGCAGGTCATATGCCCTGATGGGGGAAAACCAGATCCCAGGACTTATCATCACACGTAAATCGATCAGCCCAGAATGACAGTAGATCATGGGACCGCGCTCTGAGTAGGTGGTAGCAAGGAGGAAGAGGAAGAGAGCCGCATGCCAAAGATCGTCCTGATAAGCATTGAGTATTGATGATCATACTCCACTTGAGCAAAAGAAGTATTCAATCAAGTATCTGAAGGGGTGTTCTCATGCCCCAGTCCTTTTCTCACTGGAAATCTAGGCAAGAGGGGATGTGTTTGGATTTTTGCCATATTCCCATCTGCTAGATTACCAAAAATCGCTAGGGGATAATTCCTTAATGCAAGGTGAATTAAAAATTAGTTGCCCCTGATTTCAAAGTAGCTATGTGTAAAAATTTACTCCTTTAGATTGATTATTGGTTGTCAACCCACTAACATTCTTACTGCACAGGTTCAGTTTCCTCGTGCACCTCGCGTTGTAAGAATATATATATAATTTGATAATAGTATGATGACTATTATCTGTAGTTGAGTTAGAATTATTTTCAGGCCCAACGCTTCGGCCAGTATTTCTGATTAATACTGGTTTCATACTCTTAGGGGTTTGTTCCCTGTAATCCTGTCCACTCAATTTTCATTAAGATCCTCTGATGACAGTCTCCTTCAGCCCAACACACAGTTGGCAGCAATCCCTTAGCCGTGGTTCCCTTCATCTCTAGATCCCCGCTCAGATCTCTACTCTTCTCTGAGAGTCTACGAATTATTGCCTTCTGCAATAATATCCTTGAGATGGAATCTTCACGCTATATGCTGATAGTCTAACTATTACCAAATCTACAATAAAACTAATAATGTTTTAAAGTAGTAATGTATATGTTTTTATATATACTAATGTCTATATTAATGTCTATGTCTATCTAATGTCTATCTTTTATTAGAGTAAATCCTAGGGAATTTATAGGGGATTTGGCTGTCTAACCCTCGGTTGACACCTCTTTGATGAAACAGCAGCTGTTGCCATTTAATCACCCTTCCTCATCTCAGCAGCGATTGTCTTCCCCATCCTGACTAGGATTCTGACATTGGACATCCTCAAGACCTCAAATGGAAAGAGTCGGAAATATGTCCCTAACATTTTCCTCTTGATCCAAGTGAATCAGCCATAATTGGCTAGTGACCTGCTTAGATAATGGGACTTTTTACCCCATAAAGCAGGTCACAAACCAACTGATTAATTCACCAGTTGCAGGTGGCTCACTCGCTTCACAACTCATTAAGTATTCTAAATCAGTTGATGATGAAACCTGACCAATCCCAATCGGTACACCTGATAGTTAATCACTATCAGATGCCCTTATTTCGTCAGCCGCTCCGCCTGATGAGATATTAGGTATTCAGATCAATCCCCAAAGGATATGACTAGACAAATATCCTAAAATCCCCCAAACATAGTTCCTCAAAGATTTTGATCAACCAATTTCCAATTCACTTCGCTTTTGGGGATTTTTCCCCTAGCGATACCAGGTAATCTAGCAGGCTGAGAATATGGCAAAAATCCTAACACTATATTTTGGGGCTTTTAGAATTTTCTCCTGTCATAACCATTAAAAATCAATCTAGAAAATGCTTAAGATCTCATCAGGCGGAGTTGCCAACTAAATAGGGGAATCTGATAGTGATTTACTATCAAGTGTAACAATTGGGATCAGTCAGTTTTAATCACCAAATTATTGGGAATTTAAGTAGTAAGTTGTGAAGCGAGTGATGCTGCCTGCAACTAGTGAATTAATCAGTTGGTTTGTGACCTGCATTAATGGGTAAAAAGTCCCATTACCTAAATTAAGTCGGTAGCCAAATATGGTTGGTTTGCTTGGATCAAGAGGAAAATGTTAGGGACACCTTTTCTGACTCTTTTTATTTTTAGGTCTTGAGGATGTCCAATAATGGAATCCTAGCCAGGATGGGGAAGATCAACGCTGCTTAGACAAGGATGTGTGATTCAACAGCAATGGCTGCCGTTTCATTGAAGAGGTGTCAACTGAGGTTTAAATGACTGAATCCTCACTATAAATTCCCTAGAATTCACTTTTAAAAAAACAATTTATCTAGTACTACATTGATACATTTCTATAGTTTTCATCTGTTATATAGTTTTCTTAGTAAACTATATCAGCTTTTAATTGATCTATTCTTCTCAGAGATACATTGCTGTGTGTGATAATTGGGAGACTCTTTAAGGAAAAAAGTAAGGAAAAAGTAAGGATCTAAGTGAGATCAAAAAAGAAGAAGAAAAAATAGGGTATTGCTGCTGACTGTGTGTTGAACTGGAGAAACTATCACCAGTGAATCTTATTGATGGTTGGGTTGGACAGTACAAGGGAACAAATCACTATACCAAGACATCTCAAGTATTTCGAGCAGAAATACTGGCTGAGCATTGGGCCAAAATCTAAGAATTCTATCAAATGCAGATAATAGTTGCCATACTATTATCAACCAATAATATCATATACTATACAACCTGGATGAATTTCACAAAGAACCAAACCTGTGCAAGTAATAAGTTTATAGGGGTTAGATGCTGATAATATCAAGACTATTTTTTACAGATGCCTGGAGCCACATGGGGCTCAAGCTGCAATTACTGATAAGGCCCAATAATCTCCCCATAGAGCCCATCTGGCAGTTCTACCGCTAACTCAGTGTCTACTATTACTTGATGTCCAGAGGGAATGGATATAGCTCCAGCTGCTCTAAGAGGCAGCCCTTGATATTCATATAGCTGATGGGGAAGAGGCCGAGCTTTCCCCTTTAATTGATGATAGCACACTGGAATCACCTATCACTGTAGGCAAGGTTGATATGTCCCATATTCACTGAACCTTTGGAACTCCGCTGGAATAAAATAAATTTGGGATCAGCTGTCCCTAATAGCAAGGGTCTCTTCCATTATGTCAACGAGAGCCCCATAGTGCCAAAATAAAGGCTGTCTCAATTAACAAATCTTAGTTGCTATTTGGTAATACCACCGCTGATGCCACAACAACGGATCCAAACTGCAAGGGAAGTACGCTGTACGCTCCCTCAGAGACCGTGTTTTCTGCTCCAGCGGTCTCATAGACCATCCAGTGGTCTATGTCAGGTTTTTGAGTCAACTTCGCCACCAACTTAGTGGAGATTCTGTTAGCAGGAGTGCTCATATCAATTATAGCTTGTACTTGGGTTTTGGTTACCACACTGTCACGTTAAGTACACTCCAATTAAGATGAATGCTGTCTATTTACTACGTTTAGATTCAGTGGTTCAAATTTTCCCACTTAAACTTATAATACCAACACCGACTTTCAGGGTAGCCTGTTACAAGAGCGTCCACTGGAAGGGCGACCTCTACTCCTCTCAGGGACAACGCATCTGCGAACATTTCTAGCTGGTATGACAGACTTTGGTCAAACATCTGACAAACGTAAGGCTTTGGTTGCTCCAGAGACCCTTTGTCCGCCATTTCTTTGGCTTGTACTTGAGTCAACACATTTACTCCCCAACTGGCTGTTGATAGAGGAATGTATCGTCATACTGGGAGGCTTCTGCTGCAATTAATACAGTAGATTCAGGTAGACATCTGAATTTGAGATAGCAGAATTAGAGAGTCCCATCTTTACTACGCTCTGACTTCTCCCTGAAAACATTATTCTTGTATGTAAGGAATCTGTCGATTGGGGCACCATCATCCCATGTGCCCAGGGCGACTGAAATTAAAACAACTTACCTCATAGGGCCTGCGTCTGTGCTTAATATAAGTTAGCTCACTCAGAAGGTTGATCTGAAGATGATCGCCATAACAAGACCCATATCAGTAGAACGCCTGCTACCAATCAGCAGATTTAGGGCTTAAGCGTTAGTTGGCCAGTTGTCAATTGGCAGTTGTTTGGTGGACGTCAAACTGCGTTGAGTAAACTGGTGGAACCTGCATCGCCCGGTTGATTCCCCCACATAATTATGGTTGACCATGGTGACAGTGCTAATCTGCTTTATATTTGATGGAGGAAAAGTTACAGCTAAGCGACGTACAAACTGAACAAGTTTAAGAAGAGGTGCATCATCCTCCAAAAATGGGGCCATGACATTGTAAAGCTTGGGGTATGGCTTCAATGCAGAGGACATTAAAATGCACACATTGACTTCAGATAATATCCCTACCACATTCATCACGTGAGCTTCCACTGTAAATTGCTCAGCAAATGTGGTGAGGGTCTCATTTCTCTTAACCCGATGGTCAAGAACTCAGCTTTCTGCTGCAACATCTTTGCAGTTCTGCCGAACAACTGCAGCACCATCTCCTTGACTTCTTGTTATGTAACAGAACTACCTGAAAAGTAACAAACGACTTGATCAGCTCTCCTGAAATCCAAGTTGGAGATCAACAGTTTTTCCCTACACCAGTCTTAGGTTTCTTCAGTTGCAAACTCAAATCATTGAAAGAACCCATAAATATTTCCTTCACGATCAAATTTCAGCAGCTTATCACTGCAAACCTCCTGGAGCAGCTCATCTTGTCTTTTGAGCACAGTATCTAATGCATGTTTCAACTCCTCATATGCAACGGGCCTAGTGAGTTGTGCAGATTCATTATCAAAGCAACCTGGTGTGACATAGCCAGCGACTGAGTTTTCATCATTTTTTTAATTGATCAATGGGCCCCCTGTAGTGAGCACCACTGTTATAATTTTGATGATACCCTATATTACCGCTGAAGGATTTTTACACAGGGTTACACTCACTGAGCAATTGTAACAGATGATATGAAGACCTTCAGTTCCTCAGAACACTTGAAAACAAAGAACTATAATAAAAAGGGAGCAATTTCCCTAACAACTCTTTTTTCTTTTTAATCTAGTAATCTCGGTGAATATCTTCAAGTATGCTCCCTCTTACTTTCTTTCTTTTCAACTATAGTAAGCCTTCCTTTTGTCAAATCTCTCATCTCGCTGATATCCAAGTGAGCTCAGTAGGTACCAACTCTTTAGCTTATTTATTCTTTCTGCCATATTCTCATTGGTTTTGGCTTGTTGTTCTTCAACTCTTTATTGCCCTGATTAGAGAAAATCCAAATTATCTTTTGTCAAATTTCAACATCACTTTATCGCCCTATTTTGAAGGCGATCCAAAAGTGACCCATTATAACCCAATATCGCCTCATTTAAGGCAATTGAATACTTATAGCTCTAAAACATCAATGCGGATTCTGCCCATTGAATCTTCAGCAGAATTCCTACAATAATTTGTTGGTTATAATTGTGGCTTGTCGTCCATTCATATTGATTTGTGACACTGGAAACTGAAGTAAACACACATTTTAATCACTAAGCTGGTTCATTTTGATGCACCTATTATTATACAGGGACGAACTTCTCTCGCATCCCTAGGACCAACCTGGGCATACCTCGCCTTACCCCAGCGTTGATCCAAGGTATGTTTGAAGTCAGGGAGGCTTGCCAACTTCACCTTCTTGGCCTCCTGACAAAAAGCTTTGCCCTTAGTGTTTGTCCCAATTATGATGTAATCTTTTAAGCCATGACATAAATGCCCCAGAGACACCAGTGGCTAGGACAAAACAAAGAAAGCAGTGGTGTGTAAATCTCCAGAGATTCAAGCTTGGCAAACCAATAACAACTAATAAATCAAAACTCTACATTCCTAGCCCCTGTCATCAGTGGAGCATGGGTTTCGAGCTTTTCTGGATATCAACTTAACAACACTTTTGGGAAAAACTTTGCGATGATGTGCACAACCACTTCCCAGATGCTGTATATGTGGCCTCGCATCCCTATGACCCAGGGTTAGTTATATTTAGGTTTAAATCCACACAAGCAGTGGACAATTTTGCACAGGTACAGGTGTGGTCAATCTTCAAGATGCCAACAGGTGATCAAAACAAACTTCATGCATCGGACCAAATTCAAACAAACTCTTTGTTACTTTAAACCTCCTCCCTACAATGGTAAAACGTACAATGCTGGAGCACCGCCTCAAGGTTGGGCTTAAGAGCTATGAAGATTTTTATTTTTTAGGATTTAACGCTTCACGCTTATGCTGGAGCTGTGCATGGGCAAAGTATTTGTAGTGATTACCCCATCCATGGACATTTTAGAGGAATTGACCCAAATTTCTTACACCACAGTTTTGAATAAAATTGGGCAGGAATTCCACTGTTCTGCTTTATGTTAGATAGCGCACCCCTATCTGCACCTATTATTGCACTTTTGGCAACAAGGTGCACACCTGCCCTTCCAGAGAGGGCATCAATCAAACTTAGATCCTTTCTGATGGAATGTGAAGTTCCAACTCCCATTATGAACTGGCCATTGACATTAACGTTGCCTTCCCTTGGGGTGCGAAGGGGTGCTACATAGGTAAAACCTGTGTCCACACAAGAGCGCATAAAGGCCAAACTGGCCCATAAAACAGTGGAAAAGGTAGCACTATGGCCGCATCTGTGATCCCGCCTGCTGAAACCCAGGATGAAATTGAGTCATTTGCTTTGTAAGTGGCTCAAGAATCAGCTCACCAATCTGATTGGGCTACCCAACCTGCACACCAGATGGGTGATTCAGATTTCCCTGAGCAAACTTACCAAGCACCAATCAAAACTTTCCTACCACCCACTTCCTTTCCTAGTTTTTGTTGACCTCCAATGATGCACCATAGGTACACAACAATGCAAAAAATCAAAACATCATCTAAACCCAAATCCAACAATAAACCCTCAGCAAAGATGATCCTTAAGAATGATTACACTTTACTGGTGACCCATATGCAAGAAAAAAAGCTGCTGAGAAAAATTGAAAAGCAGCACAGGAAGGGAAAGGGAGTCCTTTCTATTGCATCTAAGGTACAATGGGGGGAGCTTTCACAATAGAGACGTTGAAATCGCTGGACTCAAGGACTTGCCATTGTGGGATAGGAAAGTGAGTTTTTATAGTAGTTTATCTGTGGACATCAAGGCCGTTCAAGGATACCACTTTTCACACGGTGTCAAGGAAACATGGGCAGCCATGCTATTCCTCTCCCTTTTTTGGTCACCACACTGTGGGGTGCTTATATATGCGACTACAGTTTTAAATTTATAGTAAAAATTTGTACCTAGATGACATGTGCTTGTAGTGTCCTTTTAATGAGACAATGAAGTGCATGTATTGATAATTTATATTCCCTGACCTATAAATGGGCTTGCCAAGAATATCTCTTGGCTATAAAATTCCCTCCCACTTCCTCATGATCCATTTTGTGGTGGGCAGCCTACTGCTGGGCAAACTGAGCCACTGACCACTGGCCTTCAACGCCTACCCCACTGCAGTGGCACGTCAGACTACGCGTTCTAAATGCCACATTGGGGCTTTTTGATATCCTCCCCAAACATTGACCGCTGTTCCCCAACATGTACTGTCTCCATGTGCACAACGGTCAGCTGAGGTCTATATCTCATTTTGACCTCATTCTTGCTATGGTGAACTTTCAGTCCCATATTGTATACTTTAAAGAAACAAAAATTGCTTTATCCATCCGCAGGATGTGTCAATTTCCTTCACTTTTACCAGCCCTGTAACACTGTGCCAAAGTGGTTCAAACTTTGTCTAGCCGAGATCACGTCACCTAAGTTTTCTCATGGGTGGAAACCAAATCTTTGGCACTGGAGTTTGCCACACCATTCTTTGTGGATCCATTTTCTACCTGTCAACCTTTAAAGCAAACCCCATCCATCAGGCATTTCTCCTCTCATCACACTACTCGCATTTCACCTTAGTGGTCATTATGTGCACGCTTGCAGAAATGACCACAAGGTGTCTAATGTCCCTGATGCATGATACAGCCTAACTTGGGGTCGCAAGTGGAAGAAATGTCTGCTCATCTCAATGCACTGATAAGACGACACAAACAATACATTTGTTTTCATTATAAGGCAAAAATACAATGGCGGGTGACATGTGTTTTGGTTATGTATTCTGTAAATTCTTCAATCCATGACAGACCTTGGCCTGCACACAGATGAAGCAGATGGAGCATTCCATCAAAAAAACTCCAGCCAAAGTGGCAATCAAAGTTTGAAAATAATTGCTCCAAATTGTATCAACCTTATCCAGTTGAACCAGCTGAAATTGATGAATCTCTCAATAGTGAACAAATCTGCATCATTTACCATTACCCATATCTGATAAATTTAATTACTTGGGATGAACTCTGGTATGAAGTTCACTTTTGACCACACGGAATTGCCCAGGTCAAAATGAGATTCCATATGAGTTCTTTCAGATATATTCTAAGTATTTCTCATCTTTAGCTGCTTAATTTAATAAATCAGTGTATGTTAGAAATATGCCTCCTTCCTGGTGGCCTGGAGGCATACATGATAACGCCTTAACAGGGGATAAACTGGGCTTGGCCAACTGGCGCCCCATATAATTTCTAATGCAGATATTAAATTATTTACTAAAACTATGCCAGCAGCCTAGGGTAAGATGCCTATGATGCAATCTTCTCTGAGAGATTCAGTCTCATTCCCAAGTGGTCTATATGGGACAACATGCACACTGTAGCTAACGTCTGACAATACACGGCTACTGGGGCACTTGTTTTCTTAAACCAGCAGAGAGCATATGATAGGGTCAACTGGGATTACCTCAAAGCCTGCATCCACAAGTTCCACCTCCCCATAGGTTTTTAATTGGGTGATGTTGCTTATGAAATCCTCCACAATTTCTGTGCGTGGCCCAGCTGCCTCACTGATGTGGTTCACCCTCAAAGGGGTCGCCGCCAAGGGGACCCTTTAAGCCAACTCTTACACAACTTCAGTCTTGAACCACTTTTACGCAATGTGGATCCCCACCTTGCTGGGGTCCATGTGCCAGGCCAAGCATCAGTTAAGAAGCTGGAATAAGCTGATGATTTTGTGGTTGGGGTATCTAACAACTAAGATGCACGTGTGCTGTAGGATACTATCCAGGATGAATCCAGGGTCAGTAGCGCCAGACTTAACGCCTCCAAAACCGGAATCTTTCTCCTCAGCTGGTATCAAGCCCGTTGGTCACCAGCTATCCATTAGCTACCTAGTTTAGAAGCTTGCTCACAGGTTTGTTTGCCTCGCTCACCCCATACTGCCCAGCTTGTTTTCCCATTCGTGACAAGGCATTCTGCAGATCTGGTGCGCCATTTGGGAGTGTGGCTGGAGGCGGGAGGGTATGCCTCATTGGTAATGGAGCAACATATCCTTGACATTGTCACAAAGCGCATCATTTCCCTCAGAGCCCACCAGACTACCCTACCAGGCTGGGTTGTGCTTGCAAACTTTATGCTCATGTCCAAAGTCTGGTTTGTGGCCAATGCCATCGCCTTTTCCTCAGCTTTTTTCACTTCTTTGTAAGCTAACTCCTAGGGTGGCTTTGGTTAGGTCGCCCTCCCCTTGTGCGCATAAATGTCATGTTTGACCCCCACTATAGTGGTGGTATGGCCTGATCAACTTCAAAGCCCATTAGCCAAAATACTTGGCACCTGGGTCGCTAAAGTCACCAACCTCTCACCCCTAGACCACTACTGGTCATGCACGCCCACTCAAACTTTTTCCGCGCCTTTAGTCTCTACAATCTTACCCTTCGCCATTCTGTGTTTAAACTATCTTGTTTCTCATTCCCCTGCCGTGGGCCTACATGGTAAGCTGCCCCACTTTAAACAAACTTTTCTCTCCATGTGGAGTGTTGAGTGGAGAATCATCATCAGTGGACACACCGCACAGAGGGGTCGCCCTATTCCCTGTTTCAAACAAGAAGTCCATGAGCAAGTCATTTTAAACAACTGGGTACCCCAACGTCCCCACCTATCTTTCTTTGGGGACTATCTTGATAAGCTCAAAATCCCGTGCTCTTTTGAGACATAGAAGTACATTTGGCAGTACACACACTATCCTCTTTTAAACCCCAAATTTTCACCCATGTGTGATAACTGAGAAAAGTTTACTTCACAGCTTAGCGGTCCAATACCTCTCAAACTTCATGTGTTGTATAAGGTCAATATGGATCTTTAGTCCATTACTTGGAAGATTGCCCTCCTTCACATTAATTTAGTGGGATTCTATGCGCCTCTTTTGCAAGGAGAGTGAGCAGGCTACCAGACTGTGCAAAAACATCTTCGCCTTTTCCATATCCTCCCTAATCCACCCATCACTCTGCATCTTACTCGTTGCAATAGCACTATGGACAATACACTTTGTCCATGATGCACCCTCTGGAACTACCCCAACTCTATGTGAAGCTGTCATCGCTTCCACTCCCACCTCACAGATCGCTTTCAAGCTTGGCTGTTTGGCCACCGGCCATCCTGCCAACGCCGTTTGGTGTCATCCTGGTTCCCCATCTAGTTCCTCTTGTCGGACCCTTTCCTTCATTCATGTGCTATTTTGGCCCAGGATGCCCTGCCACTCCTCCTCTATTTCCTAGGCAGTCCCACTGGCAACACGAGTGAGCCACAGCTCTGAGGTGCCCCTCATTCTTTCTTGGTGTTTTGTAGTTGGAGTTTTTAGAATTGTCCATCCCATGGTAGTCCTTCCCCAGATAAAATTAGAATTAAAAAGGACAAAAAATACTGTAAAAATCTATCAAAAACTTTTAATAGTTTTAGAATTCTAAAAACAAATGCCAGGTGTTAAATTATATATGATAATAATATAGACTTACATTATTAGAATGCAATTGAATATCAAAGTACTGATAAATTTATATAGTGAGGCAAACAAGTAAAAGTTGCCCCTACCACAAGATTATGGGTGCCATTTAGTATTCAAACGTTGCCATGTCTGTGGAGAATCTTCTAAATAGTAGTTTTAATATTCAAGCTTCCAGTGTTTCTCAAGTTCCTTACCTTTATTTTATAAAAAACAAAAATATTAGTAAAACTCTATTGTAAGTGCATCTTTTTGTCCCTTTATTCAACATGGCTGTTTTCCCTATACTTTACCCAAGTTGGTAAAACTAAATTCAATTGAGGAGACTTTTAAAGCTCTTCTAAATCTCAACACATCAAATGGCTATACTGGATTTATATAATGAGTTGTCAGCTATAATGGCAATTTTTTCCAAGTTAAAGTGCTCTGAGGTATTTTATCTCTTTAAAAGTGATGGTAATACCAGTATAGGTTGCAACCTGGGCTACTTGTTCAACCCTGTTAGACAATTTCCTTCTTGACTTTTGAAAAAGAATATTGGAGTCAAATCTTTGAATAATATTGTGGCTATCAATGATATGAATACCAACGGCGAAAAGACCTTGGTGGATTTTCAGTGGAACCCAATCTATCTGGAAATTGATTTATACCTAAAATCAGCATAATAAGGTAAGAACTGATAACAGGATTGCTCCAACTTCTCGGCCAAATTTGTGGTGTTCAATATTGCATGGGTCTGTTCTTCCCCAAGGTGAGAAGAATTTACCCATCGATGTTGGGTGCAAATTAACAAATCATTACCACTCAGATCTGAACCCCCCGAGGTGAGAAGATTTTACCTGCTGGTGATTGGATACAATTTATCAAATCATTACCACATGGGTCAGTTTTGCCATAAAATATTTATCCTCGATCTAATAGGCCAAAAGCCTATATTCCCTAATTTGGATGACTCAGCTTTATGATACTTTAGCCCCAAATTCCCATGGCCCTGAGGATTGGAACTAGTTTAAATATGATATACTAGTATCGAGAAAAGGGCCTTTTCCTGGTTTGCCCTGCATAAACAATAAAAAACATAAAAAACTTTACCCAAAAGTAAAAACCTAGTTTTCTGAAGAGTTTATTGTTTATTTTAATATTTCATTGTTGAATCCAGTGGCAAATAGCACCAGCGAGCATAACCCTTTCTGGATTTTGACAATTTAGTGCTCACTACAGGGGGCACGCCTGTGCACTAAACTGTAGTTACTAACATGGAGGCTGTAAACGTGAGCAGCTCTTCTGGTTCTTCTTTAACTGAATCACGGTTAGTTGCTCTAGAGAAGCAACTAGCCAGCTCTTTCTTCCGTCTCAAAAAGATAGAGCAACAGCCATTTAAATTACCTATAAAGGACAGATAAACCCCGGGTGAAGGGAGCATTGCTTCCTTTTTGTACGTTTATGAAGCCGCAATGGTTCAGGTTGGGACCATCTAGTACTAAAAAAATGAAGCCGCAATGGATGGCGCCACTGATAAACATAAAGTTCAGTATATTCTTCCTTGTTTAAGCTGCAAAGCCTAAGAGTTGATTGTTCCTCACCAGGATCCTCAGCACACCTGGCCAGATGTTAAGAAGGCCCTCTTAGCTGAATTCGGATCTAAGCAGAGCTTATACGGGGAAAAACAGGCTTTCATGCGCCTTACCATGTATGAGGGTGAAACCTTTTTTAGTTTTGCTGAGCGGTTCTATCTCACTGCTCAAATGCTGGATATATCTAACATGCTTACCCTGGTTGATGCTATCACTGCCATATTAACTGGGTTAGCTTACAACCCTCTCTGCCAGGCATATTATATCAGTTAAATGTCACTTTACAACTTTCCGTGATATAAAAGAAGCTTTGTTAGATGTCGCCCAAATTCCTTTAGGTGAGCTGCGGCCTATTGAACCGTTGGAGGTGAGGCCACCTGTGCCTATTCTCCCTGCAAAACCTGCTTCTTCAGTGCAACTTAAACTGGACATCCCACATTTATGTACAGCGGAGATCCCTATTGTGGTTTCCCCTACATCTCAGCCAACAGGTGCGCGCTCTAAGGGTATTTCCTCCAGAACTAAAGGGGTTGTGAAAATGCTGGTTAAAGCGAAGCTAATTACCCCACCTCTTGTGGCTGTCTCCCCCACTTCAATTGCAACCTTTCCCATGGTTGAGAATACCCCTGAGGCTGACTCTGAGGGGGTTACGATGATGTTGGGTACTACTTATTGGGAGCTCCCACGGAAGTGGAGGTCCCTGATTGCCTAAATGCCGAAGGAGTGGATGAAACCACCATACCTGAGGATACTTACCTCTGCCAAGTTATAGGTTGTATGGAAACTATTGACACAGCCAGTGATGCTGATCAGCTCCTATCAAGCTTAATTCGCCCTTTACAGCGATGGCATACCATGCAGTCTATTCTGGAGACTCACCCTGCGACCACACACAAATTAACCTCCACTTTTCATCTCAAGGAGATCTTAGCGCTGTCGGCCAACTTTGGAAGCACGCTTACCAAGGTTGAAGTAGTTGTTCACAAAGTTCAGGTGATGGCTATCCTGGATACAGGTTCCTAAGTGAATGTAATCTTATCTCGGCTGATGAAAAAGATTAAACTGATCCTGACCTGGATTATGCCAAGGAATTTGGAACTGTGGGCCTAAACAATACCCGTGCCCTTGGTGCTTACTCCTCTCTTCCCATTCATGTTGAAAAGCTTAACCTATCAGCCCCGCTGTGGCCTTAGATTATAACTCCTATGATATGCTCATAGGTACTCAGTTTATGATCGAGTATGAAAGCATCATTAACATGAAGCAAGGGTTCCTATCTTAAATGAACTACAAAGTTCTTTTAGTCTTATCCAACAAAGAACTCATCAAGAATGACTACACCTGCCTGGTTGAATATCCCTTTTCCGCTTTGCTTTTACATTATGTCACCTCTTAGTACAACACTAAGAAATTTCTTGATTTAGTGGAGACTAGCGATGGTATTCCATTTTATGTGGCAGATGAGGTGGTGATTAAGCTGGGTGAACAACGAGTGGTTGACACAAAAATCACGCTCCAAATCCCACGCCACTGTTTGTTGCACTTCATAAGTGTTGAGGGCCTTAATCCTTTGGAGCCTCATGTATTACCTGGGCTACTAGACCCCGCCTATCAGTGACTTATTACTCTACTGTTGGGAAACCTCACCGCAAAGGACATGATCATACGGAAATACCAAAAGGTTGGCCAAGGATTTTTAATCCCTGTGGAGGATGTTGAACATATCCACTCCATCAGCTCAATGGCAGATTTGGGCCTGCCAATGGACAACCTGGTGTGTTTTTACTAAAAGTCCATATCTTGAATGAGTTAACCCCAACTGAGCTAGATAAAGTTCATAATCTCCTTAATTACTATAGCGACATATTCTCCAATTCAGCTCATGACTATGGCCATATGAAGTGCTGGTGCCACTCCATCGATGTGGGTGATGATCATCCCATTTGTCAAAGCCATATCGCAAGTCAAAGGTGGAAGAACAGTAAATGAGGATGGAACTCATGCAGTTTGAAATGCAGAGTTAATAGTTCCTTCACAAAGCCCTTGGTTTTCCCTACTGTTGTTAATTAAGAAGAAAGATGGAGGTCATCGGATAGTCATGGTCTACCACAAGCTAAATAACCTCACGAAGAAGGATAGCTATCCTATCCCTTGCATTAATGATGCCTTGGCCCAACTATCTGGCTTGAATTTATTCTCAGCCATGGACTTGCCCAGTGGTTATTGAAAATGGACCTTTCTCCACAGGACCAGGAGAAATGCACTCTCATTTGCAGCAGAGGCTTTACCAACCCACTCGATTACCTCAAGGGTTGTGCAATGCACCTGCATCTTTTCAGCATGCGATGGATCACATCTTGCAAGACTTAAAGCTAACCTGCGTTATCGTTTATCTTGAAAATATTACTGTGTTCTCAGAAAACCTTCAACGACCACCCGGATCACTTGAAAGAGGTGTTTGGAAGGCTACGTAAGTCAAATATCAAATTGAAACCATCAAAGTGCACCTTTTTTCAGCGAAAATTGGATTTCCTTGGCCACACGATTTTGCAAAAAGGAATCCAACCTCTACAGAACAAGGCCGAAGCCATTGCAAATATGCCTCTCCCTAAAAATTTGCGGGATATACAGGTGTTTCTAGGGATGATGGGGTATTATCAACAGTTCATCCCTAAGTTCCCACAACTCAGTGAGCCCCTTGTTCGCATACTGAAGAAGAATATCCCCTTCCAATGGGGCGTTGAGCAAAAGGCCACTTTTGAGACCCTGAAGCAGCTACTACAATGACACCCTATCCTACGGCACCCAGATTACAAAAAACCTTTTATCCTGTTTACGGACGCCTTGGACTACGCCTTTGGGGCCATCTTAGGTCAACTAGATGAAAACGGTATTGATCATCTGGTATCTTATTTCAGTAAGATTCTTTCAAAGCCTGAACGCAACTACAGCATAACAGAAAAGGAGTACCTGGCTGTTTTGTTGGCTGTAAAGCAATATCTCCCTTTCCTCTATGGGACCACCTTTACTGTAGTTACTGACCACGCTTCATTGAAGAGGCTACATAATATGAAGGACCCTACTGGGCGGTTAGCTCGCTGGGCTCTAAAACTCCAGCCTTATGATATGAAAATTGAGCATCGTGCCAGAACTCGTCATATGAATGTGGATGGGTTATCTCATCTGCCAATCCTCCACTTGGATAATAGCAAGGCAGAAAGGTTTTGTGATCTACCAATGACTCCCAATGAATGGGAGGATGAATATGATCCGGTTCAGAAGATATTAGCCCACCACTCGTACAACACCTAAGTGGAAAACGAGAAAGTTGTATAAGCAGGTGGGGGCGAAGTGGTTGCCTTACCTTCAGCCCTCAGAACATTTACCTGCCATCCTCGAAGCTCACTCCATCTTAGGCCATGGAGGGGCAAAGAAAACTTATGAGTGGCTTAAGTATCAATACTATTGGGATGGAATGATGGAAACTATAGTTGATGTCTTGGAAGCCTGCCTTATGTGCAAGAAATAATCCAGTTTCAAGACTAGATACCAGTATCAACCAACTACCTCACAACAACCTTTTTACACTCTTAGTTTGGATGTCATAGGTCCCCTTCCACAGTCTACCAGTGGCAACCGTTCTATCTTAGTAGCCATCGACCACTTCACTAAGTGGGTTAAAGCTGTGGCGCTTTCTGCCCAAGCAGCCAAGGCAACTGCCACTTTCATATATTAACACATTTTCGCTCAGCATGGCTGCCCCCAAGTACTACTCTGTGACGATGGCAAGAATTTTACCTCCAGAGTAGTCAAACTCCTGACTACCTCCATGGGAGCCCAACAACTTTTTTCAGCTCCATACAATCCATAAACCAATGGGGCAGTGGAAAGAGCCAATGGAACTTTGGTTTCTATCCTATGCAAAATGGCCTCTTCTGATCCACTTCACTGGGATCAACTCTTAGTCAGTGCCCTTATGGCCTACTGGATTAGTTATCACCGGATTCTGAAAATGTCCCCTTTTCAAGTTTTGTATGGCAGGGAACCAGGCATAACTGCTCTTCTGACTAAGGATATCTTCTCTAAAGGAGAGGAGCCTGAGAAAGCCATACAAAGGTTAGCTAACCAAATTATTCAACTCCAAGCTGAACCTATGACCAACTTAGAAAAACAGTGACTAAAGATGGGCAGGCTGCCAATGAGCTCTGCACCCCTTCCTACATTTCAAGTGGCTGATATGGTGTTAAACTACCATAACCGCACCACCCCAAGAAGCGGTAAGCTTGGTTTGATTTGGGAGGGACCTTTCTCCATCAGCTACAAAAGAGGGAATGAATACTCCATCAAATCATTAGCCACAGGAGTTACCATAAATCAGGTATATGGCCGTTTCCTTTGATCTTACACTCCTTTCAACGTTCTTGAGGGGGGCAATGTTGGACATTCTCCTTCTCAACTTTTGAAAAAAAATGTTGGAGTCCAATCTTTGAATAATATTGTGGCTATCAATGGTATGAATACCAATGGCGAAAAGACCATGGCGGATTCTCATTGGAACCCTATCTATTGGGAAAACATTAGATATACCCAAGTTTTGGTGTAATAAGGTAAGAACTGATAATAGGATTGCTCTGACTTCTCAGCCAAATTTGAGTTGTTAATATTGCATGGGTCTGTTATTCCCCAAGGTGAGAAGATTTTACCCGTCAATGATTGGGTGCAAATTAACAAATCATTACCACTCAGATTTGAACCCCCAAGGTGAGAAGATTTTACCCGCTAGTGATTGGATACAATTTATCAAATCATTACCACATGGGTCAGTTTTGCCACAAAATATTTATTCTCAATCTGATAGGCCAAAAGCCTATATTCCCTAATTTGGATGACTCAGCTTTATAATACTTTAGCCCAAAGTTCCCATGGCCCTGAGGATTGGAGCTAGTTTAAATATGATATACTAGTATCGAGAAAAGGGCCTTTTCCTGGTTTGCCCTGCATAAACAATAAAAAACATAAAAAACTTTAACCAAAAGTAAAAACCTAGTTTTCTGAAGAGTTTATTATTTATTTTAATATTTTATTGTGGAATACAGCGGCACATAGCACCAGCGAGCATAACCCTTGCTGGATTTTGACAAACCCCTGGCTGACTACTGTATATATAACAATTAATGATCATACATTAATTTTCTAAGCTTGAAATTAGGAAAACTTGCTACAACAGTTGCAATACCAATTTTCTGACTTGACTTAAATTATGAGTTAACATATTCTTAGATAATAAAATAATTTATTAAATACCTTGTTTATTTTTTAGTAAATTTAGGTTCTCTTAATACACCATAAACAGGTGCTGGGAACCTGACATTAATTAGGTTATATGCCTAATATCAATATAACACATAGATCTTGCTGATCTACTATTTATCAAGTAATGGTGTTTCCCATTTCCTCATCTGGAAATTATATCTATCATTATTTTCTCTCCCATATAAGAGCCTTTTTCAAAAAAAATGTAAAGACCCCTATTTGGGGTTTTGTCTTTATAAATTTATCTATTCAAATTTTATACCCTGGTATGGCTGGCTAGGGAGAGGACCAACAGTTTAAGTCTCTACATAGGTGCTAGAGTATCACAATCAGAATGCTTTGACAGGTGAAAGGAGTGATATAGAACTGTGGAGAGCCTGGAAGCCCATAGGAAAGTGTAGCATGATTGTCATACCTTGTCTGAGTTTGGAAGTGCCCTGATTGGCCTGACAAGGTGAAAGAGGAAAACAGCATTTTTATCATTTGCCACACCTTGGCCTGTATGATAGACCAATTCCACTTTTTTATTGCAATATGTGCAATATTCTTCAAAACACATGACTACAGCAGTACGCAAAATTTCTTTTTATAGTATGGTATGTGCCATTCATTGCATTGACCAATGCAAATTAGCCCACCAATTGATTAAGGAAGCTCTATTATTGAGTCAGGTTTGTAAGTATTGTTGGCAATCAAGGTCTTGGGAACCTTGCTTTTAGTGAATAGAAAAATTTAAAATTGGAAATTTACTTGAGATTACATATACTTTCAAGTTTTATGAAAGTGTTATTTTTTAAATTTTAAATTTTTAATTTTTAAATTTTAAATTTATTGCAGGGAAGGCCAACCATGGGATGGACACTACCAAATATGACCCAAAAGAGGCAAAACTTAGTAACAAGGAAGGCACCCCAGAGAAGTGATGCTATCTCTTGTTGCCAGCGGGAACGCCACTTATAAGGAGGGGAAGGGAACGTGTGAAGGGGCCGTAGCCTCAAATGAACACGTTTGGAGGAAGGGGTCTGATTTGATGAACCATACTGGGAAGCAGGAGGAGACCAGCTGTCGATGATGTGGTGGGAGGTATCCAAACATCCACGTTTGAAAGTGGTCCACCAAATGAGACCGGAATCTGTGGACAGCTTCTGGGAGGGTGGGGATGGAGCCAGCGATGGCATCCAAGACAATCATGTGGATGGTCCACATGGCGATTGCAACCACCAAAGCACGGAGGGAGGGTGGAAGGGGGGAGGCCATTGATAAAGCAAACATATCTCTTGACAAACTGAAGGGATGTGTTTGATCCTGGCCTAGCAGACGTTGAACTTCGCGCCATATCACTTTAGAGGTAGGACACTTATCCAGGCGGTGGAACAGCGTTCATACTGGCCACACACGACACAGGATGAGTGTAAAGAGTTAGAGCACTCAGCAGTTTGATACACCCGCCTCAGGCAGCGCCACACATGGGAACAGATTTGAGGCTCCAACAGAGGATGGTGAGCATATTTCCAGATAGTTTTTTGGGTCTCAATAGAGTATGGGATGTCCATCATGTCCAGGTAGTCCACCCTGGAAAGGACATGGGGTCGTGTGGGGATCACGCCTTCTTGGATGGGTAGCCCCTGTACCTCTTGTTTGAACTGAGGAGAGGGCGGCCTCTTTGGGTTGTATGTCCTCTAATACGAATTCTCCATTCAGCACTCCGCATGGAGAGGAGGATTCGTTTGTAGTGGGTTTTAGTACCGTGAGGGCCTGTGGCCGATGGGTGTGAAGCCAGGTATTTCATCAGGGAGTGGGGGTTCGATGGATTGTTGAGGCCAAGGCGCGGGAGAAGTTGGAGCGGGCCGCGCGGGACCAGCGTTGGGAGGGGAGCATAGGGGCAGCGATGGCCGCTATCCAGGTACCCAAGATCTTGGCAGCATGGGCTCTGAAGTCGAGCAGACCCATGCCACCATGCTGATAAGGGCCAAATATGACCTCTAGCCATACTGGTGGAGGGCGGCCTTACCAAAGCCATCCTTGCAGCAGGGCATACAAATTTGAAGAAGCTTGGGGAGAAGGAGATGGCGTGGGCTCCAAACCAGACTTTGGAGAGGAGCTTAGAGTTGGCTAAAACAACCCTGCCAGTAAAGGAATTAGGGTGGGCTCTGAGGGAGGCGATGCGCTTTGTCATGTTATCTAGAATATGACTCTCCATTACTGCTGATGCATACCCGCCTGTCTCCACTCACACGCCCAGATGGCGGACCAGCCCTATGGTAGGGCGTGGCATGAAGGGGAGCACTAGCGGGGCGGTGAGGAGTGAGTTGGGAGGGCGAGGACGTGTGCGAGCAGATGGGCCGGGCTGGGAACTAGTTGCTGGGGCCCAGCAGTTCTGGGACTGACCAAGGAGGATGATTTCAGCTTTAGAAGCGTTCAGTGCCACATTACTTACCCGGGATTACTCCTGGATGAGAGCTTCAAGTGCGCATGCATCTTGATTATTAGACACCCTGACCACACAATCATCTGCAAACGCCATCATCTTGACTGGGGCTTGCCCAGCACATTGACCCCAGTTAGTTGGGCATTTGCATTTCGAAGTAGTGGGTCAAGGCTGAAGTTGTATAAGAGTGGGCTAAGGGGGTCCCCTTGTCACAAGCCCCTTTGAGGGCGGACTACTTCCGTTAGGAAGCCAGGGCCACATACTGCCATTGTTGCAGATTCCGTGAGCAGCATTACTCAGTTGATGAAGTGATGGGGCAAGCGAAATTGATGGAGGCAGGCCCTGAGGTAATTCCAATTTACTCTATCATAGGCCTTCTGTTGGTCCAAGAATACAAATTCCCCAGAGGCTGTGGACTGACATGCATTAGCCACAGAGTGCACGTTATCCCAAATCGACCTTCTGGGTATGAAACCAAATTGTTCTGGGGAGATGGTTGCAGATGCTATAATCCCTAAACGGTTAGCCATGATTTTTGTTAAAATTCTAGTATCCGTGTTAGCTAAAGAAATGGGGAGCCAGTTGGCTAGGTCTAGCTTATCCCCTTTCTTGAAGAGTGTGATTGTAAAGGCTTTTGTCCTCCTGGTAGGAGGCGTGTTTCAAAAAGGCTTTGGTTAAGTGAGGCAAGCAGTAGTCAGGATATATATTTGAAGTACTTTTTATAGAAATCATAAGGAATGCCATCTGGGCCTTGGCATTTCCGGTTAGGTGCACCGCGGATGGCTGTCCATAATTTGTTTGGAGTAATCAAATTCATTATTTCTGGGTATCAAGAAATGATGCGGATGTGGGCTTGGTCAAGAAATTCCGCCACTTTGGCTGGCTAAATTGGATCAGATCAGTATAACTCGGAGTAATACTTCTGTGTTTTGATTGTCACTTCAGCTGGCATATCCGCGATGGAATCATCTGATCTTTGCACCTGTGTGCAGGCCACTCTCTGGCGTGGTGCAATTTTTTTTAAAAAATATGCGGTGCACTTGTCACCCTTTGTGATGCGTTTGGCCCTGTATTGAACACAAACCCAATATTTGTGTTGCCTTTCGAGCGCGTTGAGGGGGCGGCTGCCTCTGCCCACTTCCGCCCCATGCAGGGCTGTATCCTTTAGCTGGGATGTTGGACTCCAGGTGTGCCAACTCTGCCAGAGCGCGAGAAATTATGGCTGATGTGGCTCGTGAGCATCTGGAGGATAGGTGGCAAGAGTGGCGGATGGTATCATCTTTGAAGGTTGCCCATGTGGAGATGGGGTCCGCGCAAAACGGTGCCATGAACTCTTTTGCCAAAGTTGCTGATTCCACCCAAGTGGAAAATCCTGTTGATGCGAGTTCAGGGGGGCGGAGCTTGCACCAATGTGGGGCTTTAGCTACTGTGGTGGGTAGGTGGTAGGTTATCAAGACCAGTCGGTGGTTGGAGAATTCCAATTTTGTTGTTTTGAAGTTGGAAATGTGGGGTTGGAATTTCGCCGGCGTAAGGATAAGGTCAATGTGGGACATGGACCTTAATTGGCCATTGTGGACGTGGGAGCGCATCATGTTTTTGAGCAGCAGGGCATGCCACAGCAGCGCATCCATTAACCCAAGGATGGCCTTTAGAACGCGATGTTCTATGTGATCCTGGGGGGCGTGGGAGGAGGAAGGCCATCAGTCCATTGGTGTGTTTAGCCAACAGTTCATGTCGCCGACTATGAAAGGGTCTGGGGGTAGCAGGAGGGATTTGACTGATGAGAAAAATTCCTGACGCTCTCATGCACCGTTTGGGGCATAGATGTTGATGATAGCATGCACCACATCAGCCCACAAGAAAGTGACAACGAGGACTTGGCCATTGAGGAAGGTTTCTGATGATAAAAATTTGAAAAAATTTGTTTTTCTGAACTAGCACCCCACAGTGCTCTGACCAAAAGGATAGGGATGGGAGGAGCATGGTTTTCCAAGCCTCCTCAGAACCTCGTAGACAGTGGGACTCCTGGATGGCCAGGACATCCACAGGTAAATTTTGTTGTAAAAAACTCAGTTTCTTAGCCCAGGATCGCGAGGCCTTGAGCCCGGCGATATTCAATGTCCCTAAAGTGAAGGTTTCCCACATTGCACCTTAGGTGTGAGGGGGTGGGCACCCGGGCCCACTAGCCTCCTCTAGATCCCCACAGGCCTTCATGGCAGTGTGGGTGTTTGCAGCAACACTATCAGTATTTTTGTTAATTTTTACAGAAAGAGTTGCGTTGGCTTTTGCCTTTACTTTTGTTTCTTGACATTGGACGAAATTTTGTGGTGCAGATGATTTTGGTGCACCATCGAGCAGGGTGAAATATTTTTTTCAGGTAGGTTAAAGGCCAAGTCAGTTTCAACTGGAGCTTGGTTGCAAAGATTGGGAGAATATGAGTTGCCCATCAGATCCTCAGATTGGGTGGCCCAATCAGTATGGGCTTCCCAATCTAATTGGTTGATGTTTTCCTGAATTGCTTCCACTGCGAAGGTTTCAATGTCTTCCTGGCGTTGGGAGTGTGGGATAGCGGTGGTGGCTTTGGCCGCTTCCTTAGCTGCAGCCCTGTGAGCCTGCTTGGCCTTCTTCCACTCTTGTGGAGAGATAGGCTTTACCAGTAGGTAGCAGCGTTGTGCTCCCCATGGGAAAGCCTCTCTGGTGCTTACGGTTGGTTCATAGTGCGCCTCTCTGCTGGCCATGGCCACCAAGGGGTGCTCTTGGAATGTGACGCCCTCCTTGGTGAGGCATGCATGCGCCTTAAGGCCAAACGCATCACAGTGGGTGCAGATGGGGGGCGCGCTGTCCACAGTCACCTGGAAAGGGTGGGTGGTATGCCCTTCAATATTAATAAAAGTGGAGTGCAGGATCTGGGTTAGGTCCTTCACGATCTCCTCAGTTGGGGTCAGAACTGCGATGGCTTTGCCAGTGCACAGGTGTGGCATCAGTGTAAAGCGTTGCATTTCAAAAGATTGTATTTCGCCGTAAACAGTGAGACCATCCTTCAGGTGTTGCTCCAAAATGTCACGTTTTACCGTAGTATGCAAAAAGTCAAACGTGAGGAAAATTTGATTGGATTTCATCTATCTTGTGCGTTTGGTTTCAACGACCCATTGCCTTTGGGGAGGTCAATCACTACACGCACCATAGCAGCCTCGTCTGCTACCTCTTTTTTTTGAAACCTAGGTCCAGCCAACCATGTGACATGGAGTGAGGTGTGACATACACCGCAGTCAGGAAAAAGGTGTGCACATCCCCACAAAATTTTTCCCATAAAGCTGTTTGTTGGATGTCCAGAAACATGCGGACTCTGTATTCCACCAATTAAAGTGGCTGGGAGTGCGGCATGTTGATGTACTGGTTGCATCATGCTTGCCATGTGAGGATTTCTGGGGAAATATTGACCGCCAGTTTTTTAAAAATAATTTCTATTCCGCTGGTTTCTCTGGGGCGTTTTTGAATGTTGGAGGCCGCGGGCCTTCCACCTGCTCCTCTTACCTTACTTGCCTAACTGCTCCCTGAATTGGGCGCAGACTAATCTCCTCTGTGAGATTATTAAACTATATTCAGACTTGAATTGAATAGGTTGCAAAAGTGATTTCAACGAGAGAGAAAAGTTCCTAAAGTGTTATTTTTTAGGGATTATATAACTAAAAGCTAAAAAGGTATAATTGCATTCACAATATAATATACAGTGATGCCTTAGAGAAAAAATAAAGTAAATAAGAATATAAAAAAGTTTAAAAGAAAAAGAAAATTAAAAACATTATATAATAATTTTTTAAGTGTGGTCAGGTTGCAGACCCTTTATTGATAGTTATAGTGTTCTCTGAAAGAACCTTTCTTCAACCTAAAGTACATCGAGCTTCTTTCCTTTTTTTAATTATAAATGGTTCAATATTGATAGCAAAAATGAACATATTATCTTGTAAGCAACAAATGAATTTAGAAATCGAAGCTAGGTTACTTTCCATACAGACAAAAATATACAAAAGATAAGTTTTCTGCTCTGTGAAGTGCTTAGATCAGTTAAAAAATTATTAGGATATTGGCCAGAATGTTTGTTGAAAAAGTGTATTTAATCAATTCAACAAAGATTAGAGAAATTCTAGATCCTGTGCTAACCTCACTGTCCTATTATATGTCATTGATTACTAATATATAGTCAAAACTTAAAACCCATTATTTTTACTTTAAAGAATTTTAAATTTATTGCGGGGAAGGCCGACCATGGGACGGACACTTCCAAATATGACTCAGACGAGACAAAACTCAGTACCAGGTGAGGCACCCCAGAGAAGCGATGCTATCTCTTGTTGCCAGCGGGAACGCCACTTATGGGAAGGGGGAGGGAACGTGTGTAGGGGGCGTAGCCACTATTGAGCACGTGTGGAGGAAGGGGTCTGATTTGATGAACCAGACTGGGAACCAGGAGGAGACCAGCTGCCGGCGACGTGGTGGGAGATATCCAAACATCCATGCTTGAAAGTGATCCACCAAATGAGACTGGAATCTGTGGACAGCTTCAGGGAGGGTGGGGATGGATCTGGCGATGGCATCCAAGACAATCGTGTGGATAGTCCACATGGCGATTGCAACCACCAGAGCACGAAGGAGGGTGGGAGGGGGAGGCCATTGATGAAGCAAACATATCTCTTGACAGACTGAAGGGATGTGTTTGATCCTGGACTAGCAGACGTTGGACTTCGCGCCATATTACTTTAGAGGTGGGGCACTTCTCCAGGCGGTGAAACAGCGTTCCATACTGGCCACACATGACACAGGATGAGTGTAAAGCATTAGAGCGCTCAGCTGTACGATACACCCGCCTCAGGCAGCGCCACACATGGGAACGGACTTGAGGCTGCAACAGAGGATGGTGTGCGTATTTCCAGATAGTCTTTTGGGTCTCAGTGGAATAAGGGATGTCCATCATGTCCAGGTAGTCCACCCTGGATAGGACTTGGGGTCGAATGGGGATCACGCCATCATGGATGGGTAGCCCCTGTACCTCTTGTGTGAACTGAGGAGAGGGGCGGCCTCTTTGGTTGTATTTCCACTAATACGAATTCTCCACTCTGCGCTTCGCATGGAGAGTAGGATTCGTTTGTAGTGGGTTTTGGTCCCGTGAGGACCTGTGGCTGATGTGTGTGATGCGAGGTATTTCATCAGGGAGTGGGGGTTTGATGGATTGTTGAGGCCCAAGGCCCGGGAGAAGCTGCAGGGCCGCGCGGGACCAGTGTTGGGATGGGAGTGTAGGAGCAGTGACGGCCGCAATTAGGTGCCTAGGATCTTGGCGGCATGGGCTTTGAAGTCAAGTAGGCCCATGCCACCATGATGATGAGGGCCAAACATGACCTCTAGCCGTACTGGTGGAGGGCGGCCTGACCAAAGCCAACCTTGTAGCAAAGCATACAGGGATTTGAAGAAGCTTGGGGAGAAGGGGATGGTGGGCTCCAAACCAGACTTTGGATAGGAGCATAGAGTTGGCAAGAACAGCCCTGCCAGTGAGGGTAGTGGGCAGGCTCTGAGAGAGGCGATTCGCTTCGTCACGTTGTCCAGTATATGGCACTCCATTGCTGCTGATGCATATCCACCTGCCTCCAACCACACGCCCAGATGGCGTACCAGTCCTATGGTAGGTCATGGCACAAGGGGAGCACCAGTGGAGCGGTGTGTTTTGAGTTAGTAAGGCGTGGACTTGGGCGAGCAGCTGGGCTGGGTTGGGAACTACTTGCTGGGGCCCAGCAGTCTGAAACCGACTAAGGAGGATGATTTCGGTTTTGGAGGCGTTCAGTGCCACGTTGCTTACCCGGGAATATTCCTGGATGAGGGCTTCAAGCGCGCATGCATCTTTATTATTAGACACCCCCACCACGCAATCATCTGCAAATGCCATCATCTTGACTGGGGTTTGGCCTGGCACATGGACCCCAGTGAGTTGGGCATTCACATTTCGCAGTAGTGGGTCAAGGCTGAAGTTGTATAAGAGTGGGTCAGGGGGTCCCCTTGTCGCAGGCCCCTTTGAGGATGGACTACTTCTGTTAGGGAAACCTGGGCCGCGCAGCCATTGTTGCAGATTCCGTGAGCAGCATCACCCAGTTAAAGAAGCGGGGAGGTAGGCGGAATTGTTGGAGGCAGGCCATAAGGTATTCCCAGTTTACTCTATCATAGGCCTTTGTTGGTCCAAGAATACAAGTGCCCCAGAGGCTGTGGACTGACACACATTAGCCACAGAGTGCACGTTATCCCAAATCGACCTTCTGGGGATGAAACCGAATTGTTCTGGAGAGATGGTGGCAGATGCTACAGTCCCTAAACGGTTAGCCATGATTTTTGTTAAAATTTTAGTCTGTGTTTGTTAGAGAAATGGGGTGCCAGTTGGCTAAGTCGCCTATCCCCTTTCTTGAAGAGTGTGACTGTAAAGGCCTCATGTCCTCCTGGTAGGAGGCGCATTTCCAACAGGCTTTGGTTGAGTGAGGCTAGCCCAATGGGGATATGTATTTAAAATATTTTTTTGTAGAACTCATATGGAATGCCATCTGGGCCTGGGCATTTTCAGTTTGGCGCACCGCGAATGGTAGTCCATAATTCGTTTGGGAGTAATTAAATTCATTATTTCTGGGTATCAGAAAATGGTTGCGGATATGAGCCTCTGTCGAGAAATTCCGCCATTTCAGCCAGCTGAATTGGTTTGGCTCAGTATAACTCAGAGTAATATCTTTGCATTTCTATTTGCCACTTCAGCCGGTGTGTCCACAATAGAATTATCTGATATTCGCACCTGTGTGCAGGCCACGCTCTGGCGTGGTGCAAAAAATTTTGAAGAAGTATGCGGTGCACTTGTCGCCTTTAGTGATGCGTGTGGCCCTGTATTGGACACAAATCCGATGTTTGTGTTGCCTTTCAAGTGCGTTGAGGTGGGCTGCTGCCTCCACCCACTTCTGGCCCCATGCAGGGCTATATCCTGAGGCTGGAATGTTGGACTCCAAGTGGGCCAATTCCACCAGCACGCACAAGATAACCGCCGATGTGGCTCGTGAGCATCTGGATGAGAGATGGCGATAGTGGCGGATGGTGTCTTTTTTGAAAGTTGCCCATGTGGAAATGGGGTCCGCACAAAACAGTGAAACAAATGATTTCGCCAAAGTTGCCTCTTCCACCCATGTGGAAAATCCTGGCGACGCAAGCTCTGGGGGGGATTTTGCACCAATGTGGGGCCTTTGCAACTGTGACGGGTAAGTGGTATGTTATTGAGACCAGTCGGTAGTCAGAGAATTCCATTTTCATTGTTTTGAAGTGGGAGATGTGGGGTTGGAATTTCGCCGGCGCTAGAATAAGATCAATGCGGGTCATGGACCTTAATTACCATTGTGGATGTGGGGACACGTCATGTTTTCAGGCAGTGGGGCATGTCGCAGCAGCACATCCATTAACCCAAGGGTGGCTTTTAGAACGCGAAGTTCTATGTGACCCTGTGGGGCGTGGGGTGAGGGCGGCCACCGGTCAGTTGGTGAGGTTAGCCAACAGTTCATGTCGCTGATTAGGAAAGGATCAAGGGGTAGCAGGAGGAGTTTGACTGACAAGAAAAATTCCTGATGCTCTTGTGCACTGTTTGGGGCGTAAATGTTGACGATTATGTGTGCAACATTGGCCCATGAGAAGGTGACAACGAGCACTTGGTCATTTAGGAATGTTTCTGAAGATGTAAATTTGAAAAATTGTTTTTCTGAATTAGCACCCCACAGTGATTCGACCAAAAGGATAGGGATGGTAGGAGCATTGTTTTCCAAGCATCCTCAGAACCTCGTGGACAGTGGGTTTCCTGGATGGCCAGGATATCCACGGGTAAATTATTTTGTAAAACCAGTTTCCTAGCCCAGGACGGGGAGGCCTTGAGTCTGGCGATATTCAGCATCCCTAGAGTGAAGGTTTCCCCATCCCACCTTAGGTGAGGGGGTGGGCCCCCTGGCCCACCAGCTCTTCCAGGTCCCCACGAGCTTTCACAGCAGTGCGGGTATTAGCAGCAACGCTATTGGGGTTTTTGTTGCTTTTTGCAGAAAGAGTCGCGTTGGCTTTGGCCTTCACTTTTTGTTTTCCCAACGTCAGACGAATTTTTTGCAATGCGGATAAGTTTGGTGCACCGTCAAGTGGGGCAAAGAAATTTTTTTGGTTGGGATAAGTCCCAAGTCAGTTTCAACTGGGGCTTGGGTGCAGCAATTGGGTGAGATCGAATCTCCCATCAGATCCTTGGATTGAGTGGCCCGTTCAGCTTGGGCCTCCCAATCTGATTGGGTGATGGATTCCCGAGTTGCTTCCACCGCGAAGGTCTCCATGTCCTCCTGGCGTTGTGAGTGTGGGATGGCGGTGGTGGCCTTGGCTGCTTCCTTGGCCGTGGCCCTATGGGCCTGCTTGGCCTTCTTCCACTTATTGCAGGGAGATAGGCTTTACCAATAGGTAGCAGCATTGTGCTCCCCACGGGAAAGCATCCTTGGTGCTTGCGGTTGGTTTGTAGTGCGCCTCTCCACTGGCCATGGCCGCCGAAGGGTGCTCTTGGAATGTAACGCCCTCTTTAATGGGGCACGCATGTGCCTTATAGCCAGACGCATCACAGTGGGTGCAAATGGGGGGCGCGCTGTCCACGGTTACCCAGAATGGGTGGTGTGCCCTGCGATGTCAATAAAGGTGGAGTGCAGGATCTGGGTTAGGTCCTTCACGATCTCCTCAGTTGGGGTCAGAACTGTGATGGCTTTGCCAGTGCACAGGTGTGGCATCAGCGTGAAACGTTGCATTTCAGATTGTATTTTGCCATATATGGCGAGACCATCTTTCAGGTGTTGCTCCAAAATGTCACGTTTTACCGTAGTAGGCAAAAAAGTCAAACGTGAGGAAAATTTGGTTTGATTTTGTCTATCTGGTGCATTTAGTTTTGACGACCCATTGCCCTTTGGGGAGGTCAACCACTACGCGCACTGCTGCAGCCTCATCTGCTGCTATTTTGCTTTCAAAACCTAGGTCCAGCCAACTGCGTGACATGGAATGAGGTGCAACGTACACCGCGGTCGGGAAAATTTTGTGTACATCTTCACAAAATTTTTCCCATAGGGCCATTTTTTGGATGTCCAGATACACATGGACTCCGAATTCCACTGACGAAAGTGGCTGGGAATGTGGTGTATTGATGTACTGGTTGCATCGTGCTTGCCACGCGAGTATCTCTGGGGAAATTGTGACCGCCAGTTTTTTTAGATTTTTTTCTATTCCGCCAGATTCTCCGGGGCGTTTTTGAACGTTAGAGGCCGCAGGCCTTCCGCCTGCTCCTCTTGCCTTGCTTGCCCAACTGCTCCCAGACATGGGCACAGACTAATCCCCTCTATGATATTATCAAACTAGATTTAGTCTTGAATTGAATGGGTTGCAAAAGTGTTTGCAACGGGAAGGAAAAGTAATTTTTTACTTTAAAGAAGAATTAATAAATTAAATTAGAGAACTTAGTATGTAATCTTGTTTTTATATGCCTGATCTTGCTTAGTACTCTCATAGCTTTAGATAAAATTAAGCTTTAAAAATGCATTCTTTTTAAGTATGAGATTAAGTAATATTGGGTTCAGATAATTCAAACCTCATATTGATCCTAAAAACGTATGTTTATATAGTTTCCTTATGATTTGGGCTTAGCATATAGATTGTCAGAATAAGATAATTTCCTAATATCTTTTTTCTAAACCAAGCTAAATTTTTCTTTTTCTGAAGTTGTCTCATGACTAAGCTTCAATATCCTTCCTATAACCTTATTAGTTCCATTATAGGTTTAGACCATATAACGTCCAAGGTCATCCTTAAAAGCTAGAATAACATTTATTAGTGAGAGTTGTTAGTCTAAATACTATGTTTTTAGTTTGATTGTTAGATTAATGATGGTAAAGCATTAGCTTTAAATCGCTGCAATTGTGAAAAGGTCAAATAAGGGACTTTAACTAAATGAACTAATGAAAATGTGAATGCTGACCCCAAAAGTTGTTTTAATAGAGACTTCCATAGTTCTCATTTATATCATAAGGTGCACTTCATATATGAGGCTATCATCCATAGCAAGAAGAATATTCAACATGCAAGTCCGATAAAAGAATTGCCAAATAGGCTTAATAAAAGGTCAATGAAAGCCAATCAGTTTACTTTACATATAAATTGACTAGTAGCAAAGCATTAGTTGGTTTAAGAAAATCCTCTCAGATTTAACTCAAAGATGAATTCTCCTAAGAAATATTATCAATTAGGTGAAGTAATAGTATCACAGGACATGAGGAAACAACCTCATTTGATACCTCAAAAGATAAAAACTGAACAATGCACTCAAAAGTTTGATCTGTAATCAGCTCAAAAGGTAAACTTTTATAACAGAAGGTCATACCAAAATGGATTGTCTAAAGCTCAATTAATCAACTACATAATTTGTGAAAAAAAGGCATTAATAAACCTGGGAGCAGTATCAAAATAATTCCTTCAATTCAGTTAGACCCTACATTAGGTAATTTTTTTCTTTTCCTTAAATGGATTATATTGTTTGAAGTAACATATGAAAACTGAAAGCATTTTTCTAAAAAAATTATGCCTTTTATTCTAAGTCTCCATTTTGGTGATTTTTTATTTAACTGAGGCAAGATGACCAGGGGACAGGCATTACCAAAAGAAAGAAAGAAATGACATGAAACCTGAAGAGGGTCAACTCCGTTGAAAAAAGTTTTTCCACCTCCAGATCAGGACTCAAATTTTTACTGGTTACATCACGGGTAAGGTTTTCGTGTTATTAGACCTACTAACTGCCAATAGCTTCCTTTGGCTGGCACCCTGATCAATGTGTGAAGGGCGTAAATTGAACCTGCAACCTTCAGGTTAGTAGCCATACGCCCTTTATTGACTCACCTTCCACCCCCTTCCATTTTGGTGATTTTAATTTAATGATTTCTTTTACCTCTTACTATAATATGATTCTCTAGTCGTGGGAAACTAAGCAAGTTATAGTTACCCTAAAAATAAATAAAATAATGCAAATGTCTTAAACTTGCCAAGTTTTAACTTTTGTACTTTTTGGGAATACACCATCATGCCCCTCAAAAACAGAAGCCTTATAGACTGGTGCTCACTATAAGGGCACAGCCATTGCTAATGTTACCTTTTTTAACTAATTGCAACATGAAAATTAATCCTATTGACAGTATAACCTACATGACGCACAACTGAAACAATGAAGATAACTGATTTGGAATTTCAGATTTGGTCACAACATTAAAAGTACAAGAAAATTTAAATGTGATCCAATAATCTTAACATTTACCTGGGTTCAATGAAGTGGTTTGAGATTTAACTTAAGGAATATTAAACTTAGGAGAAAAAATCAGCTGAACAAGGACATCTTCTGTGGACAAGACACTATAAATTAAATGAATCTAGTTCTCTCAGAGAAATATGGCTTAAGTGAAAATCTATCCCAACACATTATGTAATTCATGCAGTCAGCTTTATACCATATAATGCACCTACTATGAGTCCATAATGAAAAGCTCCATCGCCACATCAATACCCAAGGGGGTGTGAGAGTGGTATGAATAGACAACTAATTTAGCACTATAAAGTTTGGGATCTTCGGTGAACCAATGAAGAAAGTTACTCATTTATCAATCAACATAAAGACCAATTTGGGGGCCATTGATTCAGAAGGTATCAATAATGTGGATAAAGGCATGGGAATCCCCAGAAATGATACTTTGAGGCATAATTTAAAACCCAGACACTATCTGAAGATTTTTCTCAGAAGAGTTGAAAGCAGGATGCCAAATCCTGAGGTGAAATGGCGGCTCATGATTCTACTAGCTTTCATAAAGAGAAAGAACTGACTAAGATTCTCAAGTCTTAACTAGAGCTCACCTTAGTGAAAATTGATGAGCTTTAAGCCCACTGAAACTTAGAGGCTCAGTCAGTATTAAAAACCTTATTGCCCATGTATCCTGTGTTAATAAGTATCTGGTGCCCCCTTTGACTCTTGTGGCTACTCACTCAATTTCTGAGTGACTCAACAGATTGAAGAGCAATATAGGGAGCAATTACCTAGACAAGAAGACATTGACCAGAGTTATCATTACCTCAATGAAGCAGAGTAACACTGAAATACTAATACGGTAAATCTCTAAGCCAGGATGGACAATCTCCCTTAAGTAACTGAATGTTAAATGATGAAGGAGGACTTAAAATTGCTCGTTGTAGTACTAGAAGATGATAACTACACTTTAAAGCTTTCCACTCCACTTCTCATCACCATCTCAATGGTATTGATTTTTTCAAAGAAAAGCTGGTGAATTATTGTGTTGTTTTAAAAAGATGCTTTTACTTTCTGGATATCACACCAAGTCTCATTATATGTAATGGGCATCATAACCCAAAAGTGGATTACGTCTGCAAGTTCTCTTGATAAGTTGAGCAGAGTGACACATGGAACATAATTAAAGAGCTTGAAGCTCCCAGAGTACATGGTGTCACATGATTGGAGGCCACTGCCTTCAAACCTACCTTAAATGACATGTTCACACCTGGAGAGAATAAACTGCATCATCCTTTCTTATATATGAAGCCATACTGAAAGGTCCCGCTGACCATTAGAAGTTTCAGCATATTTTTCCTTGTTTAAGTTGTATGGTACAGGAGGTTATGGCACCTCACATGGACACCTTGAATAATTAAGGCAAATTAAAAGAATAGTTTATCAAGAAGTTAGGTTCCAAACAAAGTTTGATAAGAAAAATATGCCTAAATGAGATTTGCGCTATGCCAAAAAAACCCCTTTCCTAATTTGAAGATTGGTATTATATTAAGGCTCAAACTTTGATGCCTCAAACAACATCACATTATCTGATCTCTAGCTGCTGTTGTTGCTAGCTTACATAGCAATTTCTGGCTTAGCCATTCATGTTATATCAGTCAAATAAAGTCTAGCTCAATTCCAGACATCAAATTGTTCCTACAAATGTGGTTTATATATACACGCCAAAATTTACCCAAAAGGCTCACACAAAACCCATAGTGTTTACTGTGGATCACAAATCCCAAAAAGGTGGAGAAACTCAAGTGCAACTATTGTAAAAAGAATAATCACACCAAAGATGAGCACTTTATGAAAAACCCTGCCCTTCTTACGCATTGAAAAGCGCAGTTGGCTTAGGATAAAGTACCAATAAAGTTTTCAACCTAAGGTTTTAGAAACTAAGGCATTGTTATTGCTCACCTCACATGCATTAAAACTATTTTAGTAATGGCTCTGAAGTGGTTACAAATATACAAGATCCTACATCTAAGTACACTTACTAAAACTACCATCCTTGATTACTTGCATGTTGAAAATATCAATGATGCCATAATCCAGAAGGACATCAATCTCAGTCAATTAATTGAGTGTCCTAGAGTGATTAATACGGTCAGGTGTGCTGAATAACCTTGCCTTACCAGTCTGATAAATCTCAAGTGTAAACAATCTAAAGTAAATAAAGAAAAATACCCCAAGACTGCATAAAAGCTCACTGCAACGTTCCATCTTAGAGACGTTTTAGCCCACCACTAAAATTTGAGGGAACAAAAATTAACGTAGAAAAGGTGATCAAGAAGGCCAGATTTATGGTTTTTTGGCACAGGTTTTAGATCAACGTCATCTCATCCTAGATCAAAAGAAAGATAAAATCTCACAGACCTTGAGTACACCCAGTAGTATAGCACTGCAGTCTCAAACAACCCCAAAACAATAGGTGCCAACTGTCCATTGCAATCAAACCTTGAAAACTAAAATTTTCAAATTTTATGATTACTTCTGGATGAGAGCCAGTAAGACATACTATTGGGATGCAATTTATGATTTTATGAAAAATTCATCAATATAAAGAAATTGTACCATCTCTTCTCACTATAATGTTCCACTTATGCAGGATAATAAAGAAACCAGAAAGAATGAACTCACTTGTCTGTTTGATTACCCTTTTTGCTTTGCCTTTAAATTATATACCTCTGATAAAAAAGCTCCTCAATTCAGTAGATGCAGCAGATAATATTTCGTTCTATGCTGCTGAGGAGGTAAAAATTAACCCAGGAGAACAAAAAGTGGTTTCCACCATTATAGCCTTAAAGATATCCCCAAATAGCCTATTACATATCAATTCCATTGATGAAGTCAGCAGATTTGAACTAAGACTATATCCAGGAGTCCTTGACCCTAGCTATGAGCAGCCAATCAAGTTAATAGATGGCAACCTAAATTTGAGATATCATAGTCAAGAAACATTATGAGAGATTTTTAAAAGGACAATTAGTTACAATTTAATAAGCTTGACAAGGCACATTTATTGGAACTCAACTTGATCTAGGCTACCTGAAAATATCATCAATTTTTTCTACCAAAATGTCGAATATCTTATAAGTTAAATTGGAAGGAAATAGATAAGTTACATCAAAAGCTTGAACATTCATAATATTTCATCTCCATGTCAGATTTCAATTATGATCATATGAGGATCTTGGTTCCATAGCATTGATGGTGAAGTTTCAAATCAACATGATCAAAGTGATACAGGAATTCAAATGTGGAGGAGCAATACACAAAGACCAAGACAAAACATTTATTGGATGGCAGCTTACATGTGCCCTCCCAGATTCATTGTCACCCCCAATGTACTGATAAAGAAGAAAGATGGTGGTCACAGAATAGTGATGAATTATAAAAATCTAAATATTTTAAAAAAGATGTACAGCTATCCCATTTAAAAAAGTGACAATGCTCTGGCCCAACTCTCTGGCTCAAATTCTTTTTTATTATGGACCTAGATAGTGGTAATGGCAGATGAATTTATCGCTATAGGACCAAGAAAAATGAACCTTAATATGCACAGAAGGGTTGTCTTAACTTATCCAGCTCCCTCAGGGATTATGTAACAAGCCCACACCATTCTTACGTTAAATTAATGCCAATATGCTAGATCCCAAACTGAGATGTATGAATGTTTAATAAGAATATCATTACTTTGATATCAAAAATCTTTACTAAACATGTTGACCACCAAAATTCATTTTATCAACAATTACAAGAAAACAATATCTAACTCAATCCTGGAAGTTTACCTATTTCTAACAAGAAAGGAATTCTTTGTACATGCCATATCATAGGAAGGAATAGAATTCTTATATGATAAAGTCTTAGCAGTCCCCAAAATGCTAAACCAAAGTTTCTCAGAGAAATAAATATATCATTAGAAATGATAGAGTATTATCATCAATATATCCCTATTTTTCATCTTGCTGCTCCTCTTGATATCTTAATTGCCAAAATACATCTTTTCTATATTAATAAAACAAAGAAGCGCGTTATAAACTATTAAAGATTTAATAAAAAACCAATTTTACAACATCCAGACTGTGAAGTGATTTAACCTTTTTTTATGACGCCTCAAATATGGCATTAAAAACCATTATCTCAGATCTGGATGAAGTTCATTAACCACAGGGTGTCTTATTACAGCAGGAATCTTTAAAAGGCTTAGAGCAATTATAATGTCATTGAGAAAGAATACCTAACAGTTATGATCGCATTAGAGAAGCTCCAGCCCTTTCTATATGGCTTAAATTTCATAGTTAGTAACGTCCATACTTCTTTACTGTGACTGAAGAATATAAAATATCCTACTGGAAGGCTAGCCCAGTGGCTCTCAAACTTTAGCACTGTGACATGAATGTTGTCTATCAAATAGGGACATGACACATGATTGTGGATGGACTGACTAGATTATCCATACTCCACTCATATGACTTTGAAGCTAAATGTTACACAAACTACTCATGAAGCTGGACTCTTGGGAGGATGAATAGGAACCAATTATTAAGATGATTAAACAACACTCGGATAATACCAAGAGTCTTGATGGGTTATTATACAAGAAAGTTGGAATCAAGTTGTTACCTTACTTGTGACCTTTGGAATGAGTATCAGTAATAATGTAAGCCCATAAAACCTTAGGACATGGAGGAGCTAGAAAAACTTAAAATGGATTAAGAATCAATATTTTTGGTAAGTAATACTGGACTCTGTAGTCAAAAACTTAGAAGCTTGCACAACATGTCAAAAATAAATGCTTCATGCTAAGTACAAGTATCAGCAAACGACCCCATAGCAGCCATTACAAACTATTATTTTTATTGTTATAGTTCTATTTCTGTAATTGACAGGAATATATTGATATAACCTTATAAGAATTAGTAACTTTGCAAGTTGGACAATGTAATTAGAATTCCCACTTAAACTGCTAAGGCCATTGTGAACTTCTTATATCAGTATATGTTTATTAGACATGATTGATCATACATATTAATATGAAATACACAGAGAAAATTTTACTTCAAGGAGTTTGAATACTTTAGCAACACGCATGATAACATAACAGCTTTTCTCAGCCCCTTGAAACCTATCTGAAAATGAAAATGTAGAATGAGCAAATGGCACATCTAGATCAATACCAAGAAAATAGCTAATCTGACATTTTTAGATTAGGACTGATATTTTTAAGAGTGTTGATGGCTTATTATATAAGTTTACATTAGATTATCAAAATGTTCCCATTCAAGGCTTTATAGAGAAGAGAACCTGATCTTCCAGCCCTTAATAGCACGCAAAACTACCAGTGGCCGCAACAAATAGCCTTAAAATATGTTAGGATTTAGCACAAGAATTATTTACTCTAGTCTGATGCTATTACGAAAATTGGTCATAATGGTTACAGGAAAAGGCAAGCCAGAAATTGCATATCGCCAAACTTGATTGTTTTTAAGTTTCTGATCTAGTTAGTACTACCACAACTATATAACCCTACATGGAGGAAAGTAAGACTTTAATTTTTCAGACTATATGTTATAGCTCACAAGCGTAAAGGGTAATAATTGATTACGTCTATAGAAAGAGTTACTATCTTACTTGCAAATAGCTGAACTTATGTTGGTACTCCCCTTCTAATACTATCAAGGGGTAGTCAACTTAGCATTCTCAACTCGCTTAGCATGTGAGACTGACTCAATGCTCAGGGGTAAATCCACATGATTAGGCACCAGACAACTTTCTCTTAGAGAAATCACTATGATAGAGAAAAAACTCCTCTGAAGCTACCTGTTGGAGTATCAACTCTTTGGCAAACTGTTTGCACCCTTAGAGAATCCATTGTAGACACTCTTTGGGATGTTTAGTGTACATTGGCTTTTGGTACATAATGGATTCCAATACAACCTCTCCCTTGGAAGCTCAGCTCCAAGATTTCCGCAATATTGAGTGTCTTGTTCAATAGAGTAGAACTCAGACTGGTTACTGTATTTTGCTTAATTGCAAATTCAGCTGAATAATGACAAATAGATCACTTAAAATACTATAAGTGAAATAAAAAGGATAAAACTGAGTTTCTTTAATAAAGGTTTTTTAGCGTAAAAGGTGAAATATCTTATATTCTAGGGAATAATCAAGAAATAAAATGATGCTAAATATAAAACAAGCTGAAGAATTTTGGTAGCGATATTAAGGTTTCCAAGATCCTCTAGTTAAGAGGCATCTGATTGCACTTTGGATGATTCATTCATGTGAGATAAGTCTTTTATCTGTGAGCTCCTTCTCATGGCGATTTTTCCTTAACTTAATGTCCAGGGGCCCTTTCTTCTGTCCCCACTTTTGGTTTGTGGGCGGCAGCAACTTCTTTAAATATTGCTTGATTACCAAATTTGGTAATATGCTTGTTGACATCTGGTTCATGTGATGATGCTCCTTTGATGCACCTCACATTATGCCTTTGAGTGACAGTCAAATTTGGTTGTTGTTTGGGCTTGGTAAGATTAACATTAGAGCCCCAATTACCCCAATCAGTGTACTTAGTCAAATTATCTCTTTGTCATCCATGAGTTGCAAACTATCTAGAACCCTCAAATGTAAAAATGGGTCATTTTTATAGCAATTTTCAGTGACGTTATCATCTTCAATTATTAAATTGTCTGAAGCGTCAGTTTAAAAAACTTTCATAGAGTCACTCTGTTTGTAGGGTAAATATCTTGCCTCACCTGCATCTATATTAGGAGCTCATCCCATCCCATCTGCGGCGGAAAAGTAGCCCATAATTATGCTAGTTTGATATGAACTTTAATAATTCTACTGGACAAGGCATGATATGTTAGTACGTTTGAAGCCTCATATTCAACACTTCCCCTCCCAAGATGAGAGCGTGGTAATAATCTCATGTGCCATGCATGTAATCTATTAAAAAAATGATAGATTATTATCCCAGATAAAATATTTGGCTACTCTTTTCACCAAGACATAGTATGACAAATCCAGTAGGCCTGTAATTTCTCTGCTGTGATCCCCATAAATGTAAGACAAAACTTTGTCCCCTAAGCTAAACTCTGGTACCCTATTTCATCTTTGACACTCCCCTTGACTATGAGGTTAGTTTCCTCCATAATGTTTAGAGCTTTAAATTAAGTTCTGATAATTCCAATGTCTAACTCCTTCTATGTCTTCCAGGTGGCAAGATCTTCCAGTCACTGTGATGTTTGGTGCAGTAGGGTCAGCAGCGCTGCTTCCCACCTATACAGGGCTTAAAAATAGGCATCCCAAACACTAAAAGGTGGATCAGCTGCAGACCTAAGCGCTGTTGGCTACCAGCTGATCCATTTTAATTAGCATTTAAGGGCCATTTTTTTTAAAACCCTCTAAAGGTTTAATTGATTCGCTTTACACTTCCATTTGATATAAGGTTTAGTTTGGTGAATTTCTGTTTCACTCCCACTATGTCCATTATCTTTCTCACCACATCTGTAATGAAATTCTTATTTAGTATGTAAGTTAAAATTGATGTAATATGCATTTTGTGATAACTTGGCTAGAAAAGGATCCAAGAGGAGGAGCTTTAAATAAACCTCTTAACGATGGAGGCTTTTCCCACTTTGTGAATTGGTCAATCACTACTAGTAGAACTTGGTCCACTGAAGGCAGTTGGTAGAAATACCAACACGATGATTGATATATATTGATGAAGACACTATCTGGGGCTTAGCAAAAAAACAAAGAGATTCTCCGGAGGTTTGAAACAAGAATAGGTTATGCACAACTTTGAAGGTTGATGCATTTTATCAAAAATACACTTCCAGTAGTATGGCTCCTTAGTTATGCCAGTGCTTTCTGAAATATTTAAAGACCCACGTGCTTTTGGGCCTCCAATGACAACTCCATTCAATCACTGGGCTATGTATAGTAGTACCTCTTGTTCTAACCTTTCTCTCTGGGTTTCCTTCTGCATTTTAGGTGTCTTTAAAAACTCTCGCAAGATGCTCTTAACTTAATATAATTTGTTTTTCAGGTCTCTTCAGGTAACCCAGTTAAACTGTAGAGATAGTCACAATCTGGCACTTATAAGTGGAAGCCCAGCAATCATAATATGCCGTCAGTGTTTAGGTGTTTGTCCCCTGCTCAGTGTATGATCTCAAAATCATAGCCTTAAAGTAGTATGGACCAGCAGGCAAGGTGTCCTTCAGATTCCTTCGTGTTCCTTAACTAGTGGAGCGATGCATGATCCATAACTTAATTAAATGTATCCAATCAAGTAAGGTCTGTTGTGTATAACCATTTTGCTTATTGCCAAGCACTATTGTCAAAGAAAATGTAGTTATTCTCTGCATTGCTGAACACCTTGGAATTATAATCAAACAGATGATCTAAACGTAT